>OMNN01082842.1:0-42527 GCA_900302755.1 Chromis chromis | reverse complement strand
CCAACAGGCTTGGCATGTGTTTTACATCATTTTCAGGTGTATCAAGTGAATTCGTGTGGACGGACACATTTACTGAAACAGCTCCGTCTTTATGAAGAACGTTTTTGAAACTATAAGCGTTTTGGCTTCGTGTGGACGGGGCCTCATACATACATAAAGTGCCAAATAAGGTCAACACATCCCTTTTAAAAGTCTTTAAATCCTTAAAATTGACATAGTTGTTTAAGGACAAAGTCAGCATCCAACATCCACGCTCACCTCGACTGGTCGAGGCAGATGTCTGCCCTCCCTGAGCTTTTTTTGCTCCCCAAAGAGCTGCTCAAAGGGGATTTTTTGGATTTGTTGGGTTTCTCTTAATAATACAATATTATAAAGGCTGTGTCCAAAATGATCCACTCATGACCTCCTCCCTATCTATGACGACAATACAGTAGTTCCTCTGCAAAAGTAACATTTTCAGACTCTACTCGAGTCTTTAATTATGGCAATTCTGTCGCTAAGTTAAAACATATCAGATCGATGCCGATGGCAGTGAACCGACCGGCATCCATCCATTATCTGTACATTATCTGTACGCCGCTTAATCCTCTGGAGGGTCGCGGGGGTCCCAGCCAACTTAGGGCGAAGGCAGGGGACACCCTGGACAGGTCGCCAGTCCATCACAGGGCCACACATAGACAGACAACCAAGCACACTCTCATTCACACCTACGGACAATTTAGAATTACCAATTAACCTCAGCATGTTTTTGGACTGTGGGAGGAAGCCGGAATACCCAGTGAAAACCCACGCATGCACGGGGAGAACATGCAAACTCCACACAGAAAGATCCTAGGCGTCCTAACCGGGACGCGAACCGGGGATCTTCTAGCTGTGAGACGGCGGTGCTAACCACTGCGCCACCGTGCAGCCCACCGACCGGCATTTTAGTGATAAATTCATATTATGTGAAGCTTATTTTCCTAAATTAATGAATGAAAATTTTGCTTCCATTAAACATATTTATACGAATTAGGTCACATATTGTGGTTTAATTGAAACACTGATGCTTGTTGTTATGCACTGAAATCCTGTGGATCGTCGAGCACTTTGTCTACAGTCACAGTGCAGAATAAAACTCAAACTAGACAAGTGTTGCTCACTAAAATGCATCTTTACAACCCATGACGTGTACATTTCCCTCATAAAACCATTTTTTAAGTACTTCTTAGATTACAAATTTGCTTTGAAGTTTCAACACAGCAGGAAATACACCTACTTAATTAAATGCTTCGGCAAAACAGATTAAATATTGATGCAAACTAAAGATTAAATCTCCTGTTTGGGGTCACAGTGACACAACACCAGACTAAGATGGAAGACAGACATTAATCACATCATTTTACAGTCGACTATCCATTAATTAGGCCTAAACAACCTTTAATTTAGGAGTTGCTCAGCCCATGATCACACCTCTGCACCAGCACATGCAGACATCAGTGTTTGCACAGTTTACCCACCCAACCGTTCACACCTACGTCTGATAAACGAGGCCCCAGATCCCCTCTGACTGCTCCCAGGTGATGCTTTTTACAAACTACAGCAGGTTCAACAGGAGGACAAGCTGCTCTTCCTACATCACAAACGCCACAAGCAGCAGATAACAGGCAATTTGAGAGATAAGAGCCACACTGCTTCCACGGGATCGCCAAGAAACTGGCAGAAAACTGGAGAAAAATTACATAAAAAGCCCAAACAAGAGGCGGAGCAGCTGCTAACCTCGCTCTGGGAAAACGGCTTCATCAAAAATACATTTCCGTTTCGTCACTAGCTGCAGGACTGTGTGTCCTCTTGTGGGCACCGACCCGCAGGTTGAACTTTGGAATAAATTTAGCTGTAAAGTGGGCGACTCGCTTGTTTATGCAGCTCAAGCAAAAAAATATAAATAGAAAATGCAAGATTTTAAAACACTAACAAGAATAAAAAAGCATTTCTTTCCTCCTGCAGACAGAAGTGATGCTAATGAAGGTGATTAATGGATTCAACTTGCAATGCTGATGTCAGTTCAGGGGAATAAATACATGCAGTTTAATTTGTCTGTTTGTAGTTAACAAGCCTTTGTGCCAAATTCAACATCAAGTGTCTGATTTTTCTAAATGAACAACTGAGGCGGATCTTTTGTCGTCCTGCACCAGTGATGGAGAAGATTCAGTCTCCCTGGTGAGTCCTGATTGAAGGTGGCATTTTGCTGGCACAATGAGAACTGTCACGTCTCTGCTGGATCCACAAAGACAGGCCCAGACGCTGCATGTCAGCTGTAATCCTCATTATGCAAATCAACTCACACCAAGTTGGGAGCCTCCAGCGCAGGTCACAAGCTCCGGAACACATGAATCGCAAACAAATTACCTCATCTAGCTTCAACCTGCAGGATCCTGCTCCAGAAACTTGCTGCAAAAGACATCCAGATGTTGCCTTGCGCAGCAGATGGCACCAGCCGGTCTAGAAAAAGACGTATCTCACTTAGCAGCTGGGTGGATTTTCTGTGCAACCTTGAGCCCAAATCCCTGAATCAGAACCCTAAAAAACAATCACGCAACACACACAAAAGGTTTGCGCTCCACTAAATGGCACCACACAGGGGATCACTGCACTAAAGCCTGCGCGGTGCCAGAGTTCACGCTGCTGATATTTGAAGCTCCAAACTTGCACAAGCAGCTGACTGACAAGGCAGCAGCGGATTATCTTGGATATGGCGTCCAAACACATCTCAGTTTTGTGTTTTTCTTGATCCTCATCCACCATTTTATCGCTACATTCAACGTGGAAACCTCTGAAAACCTCCGCAACGCCCAGAAACACCGCGAACATCTCGTCCAAAAGGCGCACATGTGGGCAGATACGCAGCGCCGCATCAAGCTCCACATCTGGACTTTTCTCGGCAGCTTCAAAGTCCAAAAACATGCAGAGAGGTGGAAAGTTTTGGGGGGGAATCAGTTCTTACCTGGTGTCTGCTGGATCAGCGGTGCGTCAAAGCTGCTGCGCGTAAATGTTTGGTCTCCAGCGGCGGATGTGTCGCTCCTTCTACCTGTTCAGAGACAGAATCCTGCAGAACCAACAGTTCCCATCGTCCTCCCGCACTGACTCAACACTTCTCCTGCCTCCTCTGCTCGTCCCTCTCCTCCCCTCCTCGCCGGCGCGTTATTTACGCAATCTGGAAACCGCCGCCAGCTCCCGGTTCCTCAGTGCCAGCTGTCCCCGCGCTGTGCCGCCTCATCACCGCCCTTCAGCTGGGTCTCCTCCGTGTCCTGCCGCCGGTGGTTTGAGGCTGATCAGGTAGGAAACTCCACGCAGACTCACCTGACGGGAAGGATGCTGCGTGGAAAAGGTGGAGGTGCTCCGGAAGCGGCACGACTGCCCCCATGTGGCCGGGGAGACTCTGAGGCTGCAGCTCAGAGCAGGAAACGCACCAAACAGTAAAACAACACGATCGACTGCCTCTACACTGGAAATGGATTTAATTCTCCCTTCAAACTAAAAAAAAAATCACAGAAAACGCAGTTCTTTATGTGTGAGACAAAACTAAATGCAAAGTCATAATGGCCAATATAAAAGAGGAAAACTTTTATTGCCCCACACAAAGAAAAAATTGTTATATAATTTAACTTCCTGTCCTTAAAATTAAATAATAATAAAAAAAACATTAAAAAATTGTATTCTTTATTTTTACATTATTGACTTATTATTGTTATCAATAATAATAATGAAATTAACTATTAAAAATATTAAATAACAAATATACATTTTTAGCCTGACTTTTAATTGATTTGATCTATTTCCCTGTTTTTATTCAAGTTACTCTATTTCCTGCTTTTTTAAATTTATTTCTGTCTGTTATTATTTTGTGATGTATTTTTTTGTCGTTCCTTTTTAAAAATAATAATATAAACTTTCTTTCAGTCCTACCTTTGGAGTTACAAGATGCTTTAGAGCAGTGGTTCTCAACTGGTGGACTCGGGACCCAAAAGTGGGTCGCGAAGCCATTTTTAGAGGGACGCAGAAGCATGCCCCCCGCCCCCCAAAAAAAGTAGTGGTATAAAGTCTTTTATTTTAAAGGACGTGTTTCTTATGGCACCGTTTGCTTTCAATAGCAGGATATTTAGTGGTGACACCAGTAGTTGTCCACTATTAACCTCTAGATTTGGCTCTGCCAGCTTATTGGAAAAATTTATGCTAAAACGTGCCAAAAATAAACCAACATGTGCTCAGAATCTGTCAGAATGGGTGAAAATATGACCAAAACTTGTGTCCAAATATCCCAAAATGAGGAAAAAAATAAGCCAAAATTTTCCCAAACTGTATCAAAATGCGTTGAGACTACACCCAAATAAACCTTAATTTGTTAACAGGAACAGCAAACTTCAAAATGTTTGGGTTGCGACAGTTATTAATAGAAACACAGGGGGTCCTGAGGCTGGAGCAGTTGAGAACCACTGCTTTAGAGAACATTAAAATAAACAAAACATAAGAAACCAGCAATAAAATACTAAACAGAAGATAATAGAACATTAGTAAATACAGTGTAACCTTTAAAAAGAGCAACAACAGCATCAGAAAAGAAATAAAATGTCATTTAAATGTCTGTACATGTTGGTTTTTAAAGCTTTTTTCCTCCAGACTTTAAACAACAACCATTTCTCAGATCTTAAAAGGTTGAGGTGCAGAATAAAGTGTTTAGTTCTGTAGTAAATGGGGAGCTGGTTGATTCCTGCTGAACTGGAAAAGAGAGAGTGAGATTATAAAGGAAACTACACGTGGATGTAAGATGATGAATTTATCACACAGCAGCTCTGTGGCGTTAAAACAAACACTAAGCAGCAAGAACAACATCTCCAACAGAAACAGATGGATCCATAACATTTTCTGATGCTGCATCAGATAAAGATCTTCTAACGTTGAGTGGACGTCCACCAACAGCCGCCATCATCAATCACCATCAACCTGGGATGTTTTCCCGACAGAACTCGTCCTGAGTTAAAGCGTCTGACCTTCTGCTGTAACGAAGCAGCCAATTACAGCGATGCTTCAGCCAGAAGAGCTGCGCCTCTTGAAGCATTTCTGTTAAAGTGCAGCTTTTCGATCTCACGCCAAACTACAGAGAGAGGAAGCGTTTTATCTCACAAGCCCTTATCGTCTAGCTTCCACTTGAAGTTAGCTGCAGGAGAGCTGATGGATGAGTGGAAGATGAATAAAATGTGGTTTGAAATGGCAGAAAGTGGCGTAAAAAACTAATTAACATATCTGATTTCTCACCATTAACCCTCTGTGGAGCTCAGCAGGTCAAACACTGATCGATATTTATCACCGATCAATGCAGGAGCTGCATCGGAAAATAGGTAATTAGGGTGGGTGTTGGGACCTCGAGTGTTTCCCTCCATGGATTTGATTCCGACCTTCTTCATGATGCAAATAAATCAGTTCAACCACCAAACCTTAAACATTTTATTCAACTGTTTTTTTTTTTTTATATTTGACATCAGGAAAATAAATTAATGAGAAACAAACAAGTTTGAGTTCTGACAAGCATTTAAATATGCAACAGCATCACATTTAATGATATAAAAACCACGTGGATGTGACTCTGTTTCACAGGTTTACTTCAGTATTTTCGGAGCGCTTTGGCTCAGTTTTCATAACAGATTTCCAATGTGCAAAACCTTCATTGCAAACAGACAAAACCGCTGCTTCTTTTTATGCACGCAAAGTGAAATAAAAACAGTTCTGGGAATAAAACAGCCTCATTAGCTTCGATGCTAACTACAAAAAGCTACAAATCACTGAATCAATGTTTGCATTTCTGCTTTGCTTTTCAAAAATACAGTCGCTTAATGTTCCAAATGTATACAAATAAGTGGAATTTATGAGGTTTGCTTTCTGAACAATACAGACAAGTTAATTAAATGAATGCAAAATCTACTGAGATAGAAACTTTAGTGTGCATGCATCAGTCTGTTTTTAATTTGCATATGAAAAATGTCAGTTAAAAAGAGAAAATTGCCCAAAAAAAAATGTTTAAAAGGCAACTGATCCAGTTTAATGGAGGCGAGCTCAGTGAATATCTGATAATTTGTGAACCATGTGACTCCACTGCAGCTTCACAAATCATCATTTCCACATGTATTGATGAGGAAATTCTAACCTTCCTCAAATATGAAACCAACGAAAACGCTTTGTTTGAAGGAAATGCGTTCGCTCTTCTTTTACATTAGCACCCGACTGGAAAATTAGCACCACCGCTAATTAAAACAGGCATAAATTCACATCTTGTTTTGAAGATTTGCTCTAAATTCGGTTTAAACTTGCACCAAGTTTGGATGGAAACCGGTTTGCGGTTATACAGTATGTTCTAAAAATAAAACTACACTGACTCTCACTCCGTTCAATATATTTAAGGAAATGACCTCTGCAGACTGTTTAACAGTATTATGCTACATTAAACACTACTGGGATGCTCTGATAACAAATCCATAATCTTAATATAGATATTTATTATTCATTTTGAGTATAAATTGTGTTAAACTTTGAAATTCTGTCATGAAAACTCAACCGAAGCCAACAAAGCTTTTCATCCCAGCTTCGTTTTCTCTCTTTTTTCTTTTAAAGAAATCCACTAATACATCCTGATAAATGCCGATTTCCTCCCTCAGCCTGCATTTCAGTGTGTTTCCTTTTTATATTCCTGCTACTGTTTCCACTCAGCTCTGTTTAAAACTGACCTGAGAAAAATAAAGCAATTTAAAAACATCTCCCTGGAAGCTTAACGATAGATATATTCTTAAAAACCCTCAAAGCTAGAAAAAAACTAAATGCTACAACTTCCACACAACCCATTAAATATTCCACTCTAGAGTGCTTTCCAATAATTAAACCTGCAGAAAATAACAGAAACACTTAATGATACGTCTCAGTGCCGCTGAGAAGGTATTTGTTTGTGTAATCAAACTGCTCCGAGAAGCTCACGGTGGATTATTTTTACCGGATCACATCCGGACATAAATTGCATTGTTTGAAACCTAATTTTCGTGTTGTTTTCTTTACATTAGATTGCATTTAAAAGCTCGGTTTCCTCAGTAATGAGACGCTGCAGTCGCCTGGTAATATTCAAGTACTGGGTTTCTGAGTGGATGTAAACAACACAGACGATAAATTCTGCTGCATGGAAATGTCACGCAACAAAAGAAGGAGCTGGAGCAAAACTCGAGAGGTTTTTTTTTTTCTCCATATCTGACCCCAATTATGCCACAAATCTCAGAGAGTTACAGCAATTAACCCGCTGAGTGATTAGTCACACAGACTTCACTTCAGCGCTTAATTGTGTCTCCGAGTGTGTCGGTTCACTTGAGGACATTGTGATCCGACTGTGAGGAGCGTTTTGTGTAAGCCAGCGTCCTTTTATCGCCATTCTGGAGAAGATCAAGTGGTTTTTAAAGCGTTTCACATGAATTAAGATCCTACTTACCTCGCTGCTACACTTTAGTGGAATTTTTTGAGAATGTTTGATCTTTACAAAACTAGAATCCTCTCTCATATTCATGTAACCGTCCTCCATTTGTGTTGTAACTCAGTCCTACCTACAGTCTCCTGTTATTGCACATCTGAAGGTTGTCGTGTAGACAAACGGACAAACAGGAAGTTGGAGGTTGGAGTGTGCTCTATCCTGCCCCCTGCTGGAGGTTCCTCTCGTAGTTTTCCAGACAGATGTGGACGCGCTGAGTGAAGTAGGTCGGGTCGGAAATGGCTCGGAGGAGGTCGGTCTGGATCAACGTGATGTCGTACAGCTCGGAGGCGCAGGCTGGGCGGGTTTCAGAGCCGCCAGGGTCCAAGAAAATCTGAGAAACAACAAAGAGTGAGAGAGAGAAACCAGAGTGAAGAAGCAAACAGTCGTAGAAAAAGGCTTCGCTTTCTGAAGCAGCTGCAGGTTTACTCATATCATTTAATACTTTAAATAGTCCATCACATCGGTCCTGCATCCTCCACATAGAGTCCTGTCTTCTCTCCAATTAAGTCAGCAGCCAATGGGAATGGTTGCCGATGCTAGCGATCTAGTGCGTCTCAAAAAATGTGTAATATAGTTAAAAAAGTTAATTTTTTTCGTAATTTCAATTAACAAAAGTAAACATTCAAATATTCTATATTCATGACATGTACAGTGAAATATTTCAGGCCTTTTTTATTTATTTTAATTTTGCCGATTTTAACTTAGTTTGCGAAAATTTGAAATCTTTTATATTTTATATTAATAATTTATATCTTAGTAGGAGGTTCAGGAACGTTTTACAACTCAAATGACATCTAATCATATGTCCTTTTGAAAGAGGTGGCGGTACCTTTGGATTGACGATGGTATCTCTGTCGTTCTGCCGTATGTTGTCGTCTATGAAGATGTGCTGAACGTTCTGGTCGAATGGGTTGACCCACAGCGGCTTCCCCCCACGGATGGAGAAGTTGTTAGTGACCCACCTGGATAACAGAATATCCAGCAAAGATTTAGAAAAGATTAGAGAGAAACCACAAAACCCACATTAACATTAGTATTTATGTTGCATTAAAATATCTTGTTAAAACAATAAACTTTCCATATTATAACGTTAAAATGATCCGCACACAAACACACAAAACCCATAAGTACATTTCAGGAATTCTGTTATGTTGTTGCAAAGAGGATTTGAAAACAATGTCACTGTGAGAGTTGAGTAATCACATTCTGATATACTTTAGTTTCTTATTTTACACTATATACTATAAGACTTTATAAATACAGAAGGGAAATCTTTTGCCAGATGTTGCTCAGAAAACAAAATTATACAACACTAGAAAATACAGCACCTAACAGAAGAGCATTAAGATATGAGCACAATACATAACTAAAAAGAAAAAATAAGTAAGCTGGAACTGAGACTAGAGTAGTAAAGTAATTTCACACATGAAAAATGAAATCTTGCAACTGAAGTTGTAATATTGCACATGAAAAATGAATGATTGCACATTATTCCCGGCTGCTGTAGTGTTGGTCGTACCAGTCAAAGTGGTCCTGGAAGCCCCCCAGGCCCTGGACGGAGCTCAAGTACTGGTACAGGCTTCGCTCTCCGTCCTGAGTCGACACCCGGTCTCCGGCTCGGCTCAGGACGGTTCCCTTCCTGCTGCAGCGGATCTTTCCTGGAGTCAGATCCACACTTAGCTGAGAGAGAACAGAGGAGGGAGATGAGCTCTGAACTGTGTGGTCAGCGTAAAACCACAAGAACATTATTCTGTTATTAAGACAAAGCCTCTGGCAGGCTTGACCTAAATTAACTGTGAGATCAGCATCAAAGTTGCTCGCATGTAAAATAAAGTCTGGTTCAGCAACATAAAAACAACCATTTCTGTTGCTTAATGATAATAACATAATGTATACATAACAGCAAAAGCCACAACACAACCCAAAAGCTTTTGCGGTTGCATTGACCCTTCTGGGCCACCGTCAAAACCTACTTAGGAATAAAACTGTAGATTTACCCCAAAACTTAATTCACTGCTTTAATCAGGCCTGTTTTCCGTCGCAGACATTTCCAGGACTTGACAGCAATAATACAGAAGCTGCTGCACAGAGGCAGGAAAACAATCACATTATGTCTTGCGATTGATTTTGCCTGCTGCTCTTTCTGTCTAAACGCACAGATGAATAGGATCTGACAGGTAACTGCTGGATTTCCACTGTGCTCTTCTTCATAAGCTAACGGAGTCTGACAGGTTCACTTCTGGACGTCTCCTCCTGTCCCCATCCAGTCTGATATCTGCTGTTTTCTCAGAATCAATTAATTCCACTAGAGCAGGACAACAGGTAGAGAACCCTCCAGGTGAGGAGTCAACGAGATGCACATGTCTAATGTTTAAAGGCAAAGAAGGTCTGCAGGTGAACATCTTTAAAGTCAGACACCCCTGATGAGATTTTTACTTAAATATCCTGAATTAAACTGAACACATGAAGAATTTTGCAAAAGTAGAAATGAAAGCCTTATTAAAGTCCCTAAAATCTAATGAGACAGTTCTTCTGTAAGAGGAAGCATCAGTATAACACACATGAAGATCTGATGGGCTCTGGATGTACAAATACATATAAGAGTCATGTCATTAACACACATACATGGTTTATGTGTTGGTGATTAAATATGATACCAGCTTAGGTTCTTTTTTTGTTCTAAAAACATTCTGAAAACGTTCTAGTTTTGTTATAAGAAGTTTGTTTTCCATTCCTTTAACGTTCTTCATGAAGGCAGGATAAGGTTCTTTAAAGACCCTTTAACGTTTTCTGACGTCCTTTGTTTGTTATCATGGAACGTTGTAAGAACATTCTTTTAGGTGTTACCTCAACAACATCACCAAAACACACTTAGATTATTACAGGCAAAATGTTCTACGTTTGTTAATTTATCACATTACAGGAACGTTAGAATGTTGGTTTGTTCTTCTTTTGTTGTCAACAAAGTAAAACATTATGTCTTAACCACCTTTTATCCTCATAGGAACATTATTTGAAATAATAAATATCCTTAAAACTTTCTTAGAGCATTAGATTAACACGTTTTCTTTGAACCATTATTTGAAAGTGTGGGTAAAGTTGTGGGAACATTCCCTGCTTGCTGTGACATCTGGGTACGCTGAAGTAGGGCTGCAAAATTTAATAAGTATTAGTCACAGTCTAAACTTTCCCACCTTTATATGAAGACTGACTGCAGTATTGATGTATTTAAATGCTCTCTGTGCAAATCTGACATTTAAAGGCCCTTTTTCCAACTCATTCTGGTGCAACCAACTGTGCTAGCAGTGAAAACGTTTGTCTGGAGCCCTGATTAGGTGTAAAATGTGTTTTTGTACGAGAGGTGAACTGCTTTTTACCATTAAGGTAATACTATGGTACATCACAGAGAGATGTGGAGCCCCAGTGACACTGCCTCTCTCCTCCCACCATAGACATGGACTTCATACCTCCATTAAAACAAAGCTTTTAAATAGGATTTTGTTATCCTTTTGCACATTTCAGGCTGTTTACATTACATACTATATAAATCTGCACATTCTCAGGCGATGAATTTGCTCATTCCTGCACACTGGCAGGATTTCTATTACTTCTTCTGACTCATAATCACCTGTTTACACTTCCTACTCATTTGACTTGTATCCCTCACTGTTATGCACTAATAGACTCATTCTGAGTGTGATCTGACCTCACCTTGAGGTCGGGCAGGTCGGGGAAAAGCGGATGAGTACTTTCATTCAGCGCTCGGTTCACGGCTCTCAGCACGCGAGGTAGATCGGTTCCAAACGTACGGAACACAATGGCGAACTCCCGTCCTTCCTGCACCATATCTCTGAGCAGCTGGAAGAAGGAAGGAAGGATCCAGTGGTACAAACGTCCATCTTCTCCTTTCACAGACAAATCTCTGTCGCCCTGCAGGGAAAAACAGAGTCGGGAAGCAGTCAGCAACACAAACCTGCAGAAAACAGTCAAAGAGGTTTGCAGGAAGAGAGATGTAATTATGAAAAGCAGCAGTTCACCAGTAAACCAGTGTATTACTTGCATGTACAGTGCTGTGGTAAAGTATTTGCCACCCTACAGAAATCTTCTATTTTTGCATATTTTGTCACACGGAAATGTTTCAGATCATCAAACTAATTTTAATACAAGACAAAGATAATGAAAAATCCTGTCCAGCCCTTCTTGCTCTGTGTGAATTGCCCCCTTAGCTACCAATCTACCAAATGACCAAATTAATTTGGTAATTGGGTTCAGTTTCACCAGCCACACTCACATATGATTACTGCCAGGCTTGTTGAATCTAAACATCACTAAATAGAACCTGTCTGGTTTTGTGAAGTAGCTAAAGGGTCTCAAAAAGCAGCACATGATGCCACGTTCTAAAGAGATTCAAGAACAGATCAGAAACAAAGTAATTGACATTCATCAGTCTGGAGGGTTACAAAGCCAAGGCTCCGGGACTTAACTGCAGTTGTTGCTCCCAAGGGTGGCCAAACCAGTTATCAGGTTTGGGGGGCAATTAGTTTTTTTACAGGGCTGACATAAGTATTCAATAATTATTCAATAAATCATCATTTAAAAACAGCATTTTGGGTGTTGAGTTTCAGATGAGGCAAATGTTGCACTCAAAGTCAATAAAAAATCTGAATCTAGATCATAATGGGGCTCAGGGCAGAACTTTCCTGACATCCGTTTCCTAACATTATACACCCTCTTATCGACTTCCTTGCCTTGGTGCCTTCGGGCCAACGGAGCAGGTTGAGATGTTCATCCAGAACCCCACGGAAGCGACGCCCAGCGGCTGAGGTGAAACCAGGGATCCGTCCAAACTGAGAATAATAACTAACGGCGTCGCTGCAGGGCGGCAGTAAGGAGGGTGAGTCACTCAACCATTCCCAGGTTCCTGCACAGAAATAAGGAGAACAAGGTTTGTATGAACAGAATCAAATCCAGCCACAGTAGAAAACAGGCCACAGAAAGAGTGAAGAGGTTTATTTCCAAAGTGCTACTGTCATATAATGTATTTTCCCGCCTCATAGTCACGGATTTAATATAGTACTTTGACCATTTTTAGTGAGCTCCAGTGGCTGCCTTGGCCTGTTTTGAGACATTCATGTCTTGGCTGTAGGTGAATTTTAGTCCTGTTAACATAGTTTTCAACTAACCTCTATCCAACAACAACAAGACGAGAGAATTACTAACAGAATAAACTAACCTGTTACTTGGCATGTTTAATGGTGAGCTATATTCCAATAATCTTTATCCATGGCAGCACCATAAATGTCACAAAATACTTTCCACGAAAAAAAAACTAGGCGACTGCCGTCCCTGACACTGCTTTACAACCTTTAGGCATGATAATAACGGCGAACCAAAAAATAGAGAACCAAAACGTTACATTAATGCATTTTTTTGCCCACATCTGGTTTGTTTTTAACCACAGTGAAGAACTTGTTTTTTTTTGAAATACCTGGATGAACCTGGTTTAAATAGAATGTAACTACTAAAATACAGCAAAAGGTAGCTGAGTAACACTGAAGAAGCATTTATTTGCACGATAATTGGCTTTAGATTGAGAAATTGAAATCACACGTGGACAGACTTTTAAATACTTAAGTCTTAAATGGGTGATTATAAAAATGTTTCCCTATTAACATCGTTTTAACCTCTATACAACAGGAGCATAAGAAGCTTCCTGAAATTCAGTTCTGGCTTCTGGTTTTTGTGTACTACCTTAAATTTTCAGGTTCCCCACCTGGCCACCACTTTGGGAAGTTTCTGGAAGCACCCCTGGATCTTTGTAAAGATGACCTGTTAGTCGGCTTGACTAATAATGAGCCACACATCAATAGGCTTTATCCAAGGCAGCGACACAAATGTCACAAAATACTTTCCACACAAAACTAGATGGCTGCCGACCCTGTTATGAGACAACTTTAAGCATAATGATCAAATTTAAGAGTACAAACATGGTACGTTTCCTGAGTTTTTTTTTGACCAGAGTCTGGTTTTGGTTTTGGAAATTATCATCACACGTGGATAGTATATGGGTGAATTTTTACCCTACAGACATAGTTTTTAAGTAACAACAGTATGAGGCAGTTGCTGAAATTCAGTTCTGGCTTTTGGTTTTTGTGTACTACCTTAAATTTTCAGGTTCCCCAC
The DNA here is from genome assembly GCA_900302755.1 of Chromis chromis. NCBI lineage: Eukaryota > Metazoa > Chordata > Actinopteri > Pomacentridae > Chromis > Chromis chromis. Next base: position 28,807 of record OMNN01082842.1, on the reverse strand, counting down.
CTGGCCACCCCTTGAGAAGTTTCTGGAAGCACCATAAATGTCACAAAATACTTTCCACACAAAACTAGATGGCTGCCGTCACTGTTATGAGACAACTTTAAGCATAATGATTTCAAGTTTAAGAGCACAAACATGGTACGTTTTCTTAATTTTAGACCAGAGTCTGGTTTTGGTTCTGGTTTTACTACCACGAGGGACTGAATGATCCAGATGTATGGAAATACCCAGATGAATCAGGTTCTTTTATAGGACTTAACTATCAAAATGCAGCAAAAAGTAGCTGAATAACAATGTAGAAGCATATAATTGCACCATAATTGGCTTTAGATAGAGAAATTATCATCACACATGGACAGAATTTTCAATACCGAAATAGTAAATGGGTGAATTTTTTCCTATGACAGTTCCTCAAAGTCAGTTCTGGCTTTTGGTTTTTGTGTACAACCTTCAGTGTCCCCACCTGGCCACACCTTTGAGAAGTTTCTGGAAGCACCCCTGAATCTTTGTCAAAGATAACCTGTTACTCTGCATTTTTAATGAGCCACATATCAATAGGCTTTATCCATAGCAGCACCATAAATGTCACAAAATACTTTCCACATAAACGTCCCATTTATGACACTGCTTCACATCTTAAAGAGTACAAACATGGTACATTTCCTGATTTTTTGACCAGAGTCTGGTTTTGGTTCTGTTTTAGTACCTTGAGGGAGTAAGTAAGGCGGATGTATGGAAATACCCAGATGAATCAGGTGTTTTCATAGGACTTAACAGCCAAAATACATTAAGAAGTAGCCGAATTACACTTAAGAACATTTAATTGCACCATAATTGGTATTAGAGTGAGAAATCATCATCACACCTGGATCATAAATGGGTGAATTTTTGCCCTATGAACATAGTTTTTAAGTAATGAGGCAGTTCCTGAAATTCAGTTCTGGCTCTTGGTTTTTGTGTACCACCTTAAATTTTCAGTGTCCCCACCTGGCCACCCCTTTAGGAAGTTTCTAGAAGCGCCCCTGGATCTTTGTATAGATGACCTGTAACTCGGCTTATCTAATAATGAGCCACATATAATTAATATCCGGACATTTTGATTTGTTGACAGCTAATTTGTTGAGCGGAAGTGAAGGAATGTGTCTTAAATTGGCTGTTTTTCTTAATGGAGTTCTCAACAGGAACAAACATTAGCATCCTGACAGTCGGTTTACCGTGTTTGTTCATCCGACCCCAGGTGACGGTGGTCAGGAAATAGTCCAGAGCTGCCACCGTCCCCTGAGACGTCACCGCATCCGACACCAGGATGGTGTTGTTCAGGTCCACATGAAGGACCAACTTCTTCCTCCGCTCCTGGTTCGGGGACCGCAGCCCCAGAGGGACCGACACCGCCGGGTCACCTGTTTCGCTGCCCGGCTCCGGGTCGTTCCGTATCCGGTCACCTCCAGAAGCCGGAGGGCTGCGGTTCTCTGCTACCTCCGCCATGAGAGCGACACAAAGCCGGCGGCTACTGCGGTGGAAATATTTCAGCTGAAACTTGCCGCCGAACCGGCTCAGCCATGTGTCAGAGCGGCTCTGAGTCACCGAGCTTTACCGGTTCTTCCTCCTTTACCGGAGCTTCTTCTTTGGTGGTGGACCTGCAGTTGGACAAAACCAAACTGCACAAACAGCGACAATCGCCGCCATCTTGGATATTTATAACGGAAATATATCGTTTATATAAAGTTTATTAAATCCACATAGGTGTTTGGAGTTATTTAAATATTATGTCAGCAGAGGAGGCTGCAGTTTCGGGACCGCACTTCTAGGACCCTTATTTTGTGCCACAGCGCCCCCCACCGAAGTGGATGATCCCAAAAATGGTTTATTCCACCTAAAATACTACATTCTGTCCAAACACTTAGAATTTAAGGTTTAATTTTCACCAGTATACCACATTCTGTCCAAGTATTTATGATTTAAAGGTTTATTCCACCTAAAATACAACATTCTGTCCAAGTTTTCAGGATTTAAAGGTTTATTCCATTTAAAATACTGCATTCTGTTCCAATACTTGGAATTCAAAGTTTCATTTTACCCAACATACTACATTTTGTTGAACTACTTATAATTCAAAAGTTTATTCCAGCCAATTTACTACATTCTATTCAGGTATTTGTAATTTAAAGATTTATTGAACCCAAATACTACATTCTTTCCAAGGCCTTAAAGTTTAAAGGTTTATTCCAGCCAAAACACATTTTGTCCAAGTAGTTTATCAAGCAAGTTATCATCAACATCTTCATCCTTAGTGGCGTTTTCTTCATTGCAGCCCGATAAACCGACTAACTCATGATTTATTAAGCACAAATTTATTTATTATAATGCAAAACCAACGTAAACATCAAAAATATTTAGTGAAAATTAGATTGGGACTGTTCTTTAACTAAACAAACATAATAACTCATGATACCCTCAAATTCAAATGGTGACTCAAAGACCTTTTCAGCTCATCCTTTGAATGGGAACATTATTTAAAATGAAAAATACCCTGAAAGCATTATTTGAGCATTAGATTTAGATGTTTTTATTATTTGTAGGTAATCTTAGTCGATGTTGCGGGAGGAAAATTCTGAGTTTGTGTAGAGACAAAAAAAAAAGAAAAAAATGCAGTCACTACTGTCAGCAATTCCCAAAATTGTTTTTATTTATATTAACCATTTATATGTATCCACAGCAGCATTCTTAATGATCCCCACTTTATATACGCAGTCCATTACAAAGGAGGGGTGAGACCAAACAAACTCACGCAAAAAAACAGAAATAATAAAGATGAAGCAACAGGGGAGGTGAGAAGGGAACTGAACAGGAGCCGCGGTTACACCCTGTATGAACATGCTGTCATGCACATTTCAGTTTATACTGAAGCCTCTCGACGATTGCATCCACAGGATTGAAAATCTAAACAGGTATATATATATTTATATATAAAAAGAAAAAAGTAAAAGAAACGGAAGCCAAATAAAGCGACAAGACGGGGAAAAAGAAGTGTGTGTGCCCTCTGTATTAAAAACAAACAAAACATTAAAGTAGCAGGTCAGCACCAGTCACAATTTCTTTTTTGCTACAATTCCAATCAGTTACTGAAAATGCTGCCACAAACAAAACAACTTTAAAAATAAAAAAGGGAAAAGAAACAAACAAAAAGATTTACACACGTTACAACAACTTTAACCTCTTCAAATTTACCCTAATAGTCGACTGTAGCTTTAGATTAACAGGTCTGGTCAGTAAAAGGTTTTCAAACCGGACCACAAGGTGCGTTGGTGCGTGGACACCCAGCAGGAGGCACCACTGAGCTGTTAGGAGGACGAACTGGATCAGCAGCTGCTTTACTACGAGCTGCTGATTCGAGCTCCAAGATTATATGATGTGTGTTAGCGTCTGTGTGTGTCACTATGTGGATGAATAGAACTACATATGCAGCTTATTATTAAGTCTCTATGGGTATTAATGTGAGTATATCTGTGTGCGTCTGAAGGTCTTTCACAAGTGAGTGCAGTCGGATCCTTGGAGATCTCCTCCAGATCTTCAAGCGTTGCACCTTTTTTTTTGGACACCTGTGCCGACAGATGCGACTAATGAGATGGATGTGTCTTTATCTGCCAACTTGTGGAACTCCAGGGATCAGCAGCTCTTCATTCCTCGCTAGTCCACCTCCTCCATGTTGCTGTAGGATGGAGCCGCACACTCTCCGGAGTGGGCGAAGAGGTCAGAGGGCACCTCGGGGGTCAGCGTCGGTGGTCCTTCAGGGTCCAGGTCGGTCCCGAAGAGCGACTGGCTAGAGGCCTGTAAAATAAACCAGTGTTAACCGTAAATCATGCTGGTTTAGGATTCTGGGAGATTTCATCTGTGTGGAGAAAACGACTTAAATGGCAGACAAAGACTATAAACAGACGTAAATTTTATTCCCAGAAGAAGAACAATGCTTTATGTAATAGAAAGCAGCATTTACATGGAGGTATCTAGATGCATTATTGCAGGGAAATTAAAATAGGTTACAATTTTATTTTTAAATACAGTACTTTCAATAAATCAGTATATACAAACAGTAACCTCACAAAATACAGGATTACTCTTTGCAATTATCATCATATAGCAGACGGTCACATGTAGTGTTATCCTTCAGTCAGGTCCTTTAAAATTTAATCAACAAAAAGCATCAGATTTTAGAGGTTTAAAAACAACTTGTGCCCCCTAAAATACAACTTCCACTGCCGAGATAAGAGCTCATTTAAACTCTCTGCGTTGAGCTATAAAGGGTTTTAAACACGATTGCATATATCTGAATCAAGTATAAACAGTCTTTAAGGCAAACATCGGACGCTCTCCAGATGCCTGAGCATCAGAAAAGCGCTGGGATTTCCCTGAGAGCCGAAAACACAATCACATACAGTAAATACATGACTGCAGAGAAATGACATGATCTGTGGACAGTTTGGAGTCTAAGAAAGTGTGAAAGTCAGTCAGAAGAGTTCATAACGGAATGAAATCATCCAGATTTTAAGTGCTGAGTGGAATTAAAAGAGAAAATCTTTTGGGTTTCTGAAATTAAAAACAGAATCTCAACATGGAGATACTTTAACTTGCATTGTTGAATTTAAATTGAACATTTAAGAGCTTCAAAACTGTCCATAATCAAGTTTACATTCAGAAGTGGAAGGTAATTCTTAGCTTCTTGGTTGCATCGTCAGTAAATTTCACATCTTATTTTGTCAGACTAAGAAAACAAATAAAACAAACTACAATTAATCCTGAGAATCTAAAATCCTCAATTTGAATATGGCTTAAAGATGTTAAATAAAAATACAACTAAAAACACACATCAATACAAAGAATTAGGGAATATTACGGAAAATAAAAACAATCTAATTACAGTGAAATGCAGCACAGGTTGTTAACACAGGACATTTAAGAAATAGAATGGTGGCTGGACAGAAACAGCAAATTTAACACCGTACAAAATTCAGTTTTTCTATTTGAGGACATGGAAAAGGCAGCTGGTCACACAAGGAAAGAGGAGATTTTCTTCCATTCACGACAGACCATGATTAAAACACAGCTGAACTGATCTTGCATTTGTCCTGCAGGAATCCTCATCGTCTTTAGAGTGTAGTGCACCGACAACAAAAGCTTCATGCGGAGATCTGGACCAGGTTTCTTTTGGCAATTTTGTCTTAATTCTCAGCTTATAAGCATTTTGTAGAGTACTGCACAAAAATCTCAAATAAAAAGGCCCCAACTATGATCTCTGTCCCGAGCTTTCAACTGCATCTCGGTCTTCCTGCTTCTTCATTTAGCTAAACAGCTGTTTCCAAGTGAAGAATTAATGATTCAGCTGAATTATTACCATACATATCATGAAAACTGTTAACTTTTTGAAATGTGGACATACACTAGAGGCTAGAGGTAAAGCAATATAAGGATAATGTGGTGCATAAATAATGCTGAATGGATTTTAAAGGGTTCAGCCTTTTAAAGTTACACACTTTAAGTAGTTGTAGTGCTGTGTAGAATAAGCTGGAAACTAACAACTAACTCAGTTCTTATTTAAGAAGAGTGCAATTAATTAAAAGGTAAATACGAGGACACTTCAACGGGAAACAAGGGGCATAACTGTAAACTATAAAGCCTTTTACCAGGGTCCACAAAAACTCAATAGTTACAGTTACAGTCAGTAAACACGGAGTAATACTTCTGTCCGAATGTTAAGTTACAACTATTGCACCTTATATAGTCACTAAAAGTATCCCACAATGCACCAGGAAAAGTAGTCATCACAAAATAAGCAATATGTACCACAATACATTGTGTCAAAGGAGAATGACAGACAGACGAGAGAAAATTGAGGATTGGTGGCATTTTAACAGATTTCTGACGGCTAATTTATAATGTTAAGATGTGCTTTATAGTGTTTAGACATATTTTGTACAGAATATATCTTTTCTATACGTGTAGATTGTTGAAATGACAACAACCACAAGACAAACTCATGAGTTATTGCGCTGAAACATTAAAATAATAATTCATATGTTTAATGAAAGCGGTGCGATGATTCACAAGAGAAAAACCTATTTTAATTTATTAATTGTGGAAAATACGCTTAGTGTAATATGAATTTATCACCAAAATACCAGTCGGTTCACTACCAGAGCTGCCATCGATCTGATCTGTTTTAATTCAAGGACAGCAATAAGGTAATTAATAGTGCCAAGACACAAGTAAAGTCCGAAACTGGTACTTTTGCAGAGGAACAAATGATGATTTCAGACGCAGCCAAAGAAAAAAGAGAGGAAAGCTTCAAGCTGACGTGTTGCTTCCTGAACCTGTGATGTTATTTGATGTTTGCCTGCCATACATTTGGTACTCTATGCTACATGTTACAGGACGTTCAGAAAATAGTTTGTCCAGAAAATATCAAAGCATGTCAGACGAACTCAGTCAGGTCTGAGTGAACTGTCAATCTCTACTTGATCACTTCCTGATGAACCACCTTGTATAGAGAACTCTACAACTAATGGGGCACAAACAAAGTGTTTTTAAAGATTCTACCAACTCCTAATGGAAACAGATGTGGAAATGTGTATCAGCAGACGGTAGATTTTCACTCTTATTGTTTTTCTGATTTCCCGCAATAACATCATTGGCAGGCTGAGTCAAAGTTTTAAAGAAAGATTACTGAGTGAGTAAGGTTCATGAAGCCACATTGCTGCTTCTGCCACCTGTACTGTGGACGGACCCAGCAGCTCCAAGCTATCCTCTCCTTTTTTCTTCAATTGCTTCCAACATTAGTTTTTGTGGACACTGATATAAGGCTTTATAGCACACAGTTGTACCCCAAAATGGAAGTTTCTCCCCTTGTTTCCAGATAAAGTACCCTTGTACCTCTTCTCCAGTTTACATCTTCGTGCTTGAACAACCTAACATTCATTACTTATTGATATCTGAGTTCAGCAAGTCACCAACCAACCGGCCGCCGCTCAGGTCCAGCTGGCTTTGTAAAGCAGAGGGTAGACCAGATTGACAAAGAGAGCGAGCACAGCGGTCAGAGTCCCCAGGACAAAATATCGGACGCAGTCATCGTCGGGATAGTCCGACATCCTCTGCCTGCGGTGGCGTCGCACCGACCCTTCTGCTCTGTCTTCGCCTTCCTCGTCCTTGTTCGTCTGTCGCCTTCGCAGCGCAGAGCGAAACAGACCTCGAGGCCCTTTGTCCAGACCCTCCTCTTCCTCCTCCAGTTCCCGCCATATTAGAGAGGCCTGCGATTGGCGGAAACCGGTGTCAGCTTCTGGGAAAAGGCGTGGTCTAACAAATACTACTATTACAATAAGAAACTTTAAACACATCTACCTGCTGATCTGTAAGCTGCTTCTTTTCTATTCATAGTTCATTGACAATTGGCAGGTTTGGCTTCCAAAACCAGATGGACAGGTGTGCATTTAATTTAGAACTAAACACAGGTGAGGAAATAAAAAGCATGTGGGCATTTTACCGTGCTTTCACACTTTGCCCAGCATGTCTGAAACTCTAAACCATCAGTGTACGCCATACACATACGAATGAAACACAATCGTCATAAAATTGATTTGAACATAGGTTTTTAAATTGAAGCATTCCACACACACTCTTTAAATTACATCAGACAACTTTTGTGATTAAAAACATAGTACAGGTTTGTTTCAAAGACACCCTGTGGAGTTCTTGACATCTTGTGGTGCTATGGAGACGTTTTTTTGCCTTTGTTTGTTTGCACACATACAGGCGACCACTGTTCCACTCATCAATAGGATGAAATGTACTTCAGCAATGCACAAGCAGTGACCATGACAGAAAGCTATCAATGCAGAGTTTCTTTTAAAATAGTTTTGCAAATGTTTATGAGTAAGGAATGTATTCCAATATGCCTGCTAGATCCTGAAGGTTACACACAATCTATTTGGTGAGAAACCTTGAACGCAAACATCACATTTATTTGTTCAAAATGAAACTCCACAGGGCAATTTTTATAATGTCAGAGAGTAGGGACACCAACTTTAAACTTTCTCCCACTTTGACTAAAATCAATAACTCCAGATACACGAGCAAATCATTTGTCTGTTCTGCTTTTAAGTTATCCACCAGGAGCAAATTGCTTTATTTGACCGTGACTTTTTTTTAAATAGAGTGAAAATACCAGAGCTACATGCTATTAAAAAGGCAGCACACTCAAGTGAAGCTACTAAAGGAAAATGAGCATAACAAGATGCTAATCCGTCCTGACAGTTGAGCTTTGTTGAGTTTAGATTAACAGCCCATCTTAGTGATGGATCTTCCCATTATGAACCCACTGGGCTGCATGTTATTAACAACCTCAGAGCTCCTGTCAAGACTAATAGAAGAATCATCCGTTCTCAGATGTATTTAACACACAGGCTTCTCCCTGAAGACCCGGCAAACACTGTTAATTCCTCATTAGCAACTGACATCAATTTCCCAAACCCAATGAACGGTGGTTCCCATGTTAACAAGGTACGAATAGTGAAATCAGGTCACACTGGAATAAACACAATTGATGTCACTTCCACTGTAATGGGAAACAGATTCTCCTGTCTAGATAAGTAAATTATCACTGGTGAGCAACACATTCTTTGTATTTACTGTGATTCTGGAGCTACGACTTTACTGCAACATTTAACATAGTCATTTTAAAGACCTTTAACCAGTTTAATTGACCTGTTAAATTGGATTCTGATCACCAAGAACAGAATGTAGGTCTGGTGTGAAATCCTTAAAACTATGCTCAAACCCTTCAGTCAACTTCTCATTCAAAAGGTTAAAAAAAAAGATGGCTTGCAAAGGGAAACTGTAGCCTTGGCTAAAATCTAAACCTCTGCAGCCACATTGCAAAAAGCCCTTTAACAGACACCACCCTTTGGGATCTTATCACTGTGTTTTCCTCACCTGGCTGGCAGTAGCTCCTGCAGCAGTGGGCGACTCGGCTCCAACGGGCCGGAGGAAGCGTGGCGGCCTCTCCACCGGGGAATTTCGGCGGCGGTAGAACAAGACGTAGGCATAGCGAGTCACCACCTGACTCTCCTCCACCATCGTCACTGTGCTGTCGTCAAACAGACGCCAGCCTGAGAGACGGGGATTGTAGAAGAGGGGATGGAGAAAAGGAGAGAGAGAGGAGAACATAAATGTAAATCTCACTGATGTTAGGTCGGTTTACCTCAAGGCTGATTTTAGTTACTTTCTTCATGTAATGTGTATCATGGTGAGATCCTTCCTTTAACCTCCTTTTTTACATCTGGGTAAATTTATATACCGTACTCACCGACATCACTGCGCTGGCTGTTCTTGTCACTCGGCAGGCGAGCGTATGCGGTGTAGTGGCCTCCGATCATTCCTCCATAATGGTTGATGACTGCGTACAAGTCATAAATCGGAGGCTGCTGCATCTCGTCCTTCTGGCCAATACAGAACTTACTCAGATCTAGATTCCTGAAAAGACAAGATCTTGTTTGAGGCTGATGTTACAGATGGCTCATTCCATGTCAAGTCAGTGAGATTAGGTAAGATCAGTTGCTTGACCATTTCAGAATCTGTTGAAACTTTGTAGGAGTGATCTTTGGCATCTTAAACTGACATCTGACCTTTTTTTCTCCAACATGTTCATCCAATGGAAATTTTCAATAAATCTCTCGCGACTTAGAAATTAAACGCGATGCCACTTTCAGTTGTCCGTATGTCTAGGAAGTATACGTCCTACAGTCGTACAGTAGATTTTCAGGAGATGTTCAGAAGTTTCTGGTGAATGGACAATGAACATATGACATACATGTAACATACTGTATGAAAGCTTTCTAAGTATTAGTAATGTAATTCAGATATTATTCTCACAATAAAACTGATCAAATACATAGGGCTGGACCTGAATATTTGGATATCCAAATATTCGGTCGTTGTGGTGGTATCCGAATAATAATTTTGAGATCTGAATAGTCATGCGCACGCCCGGCAGAGCGCACCGGCGGAGCGCACCACCGAATATTCGAATATTCTGTATTAATTGGACCCAAATATCCGAAGCACACAACCTGCTACTCGGACCAGCCCTACAAATAGATCCTATGTATTAGAGAGAATTTTTTGAAAATCCACTTTATTTGTGATTTTTTAACCAATATGGAGTCTGACATGTCTTAAGCAAAAAAAAAATGAAGCTTGACTGAATTTGTGGCATTCTCTCCATTCACCAGAAACTTCTGAACATCTCCTGATCTGAAAGTGGCATCTCGTTCAATTTCCAACTCGCGAGAGATTTATTGAAAATTTCCATTGGGTGAAAAATTATGAAAATGTTGGAATTTCAGCTAAAAATGTCAGATGTCACTTTCAGATGCCAAGGATCATTCTTACAAAGTTTTAAGAGATTCTGAAGTGGTCGAGCAACCACACGGAATGACCCGGATGATGAATAACCACATTAAACTATGTATGAGACTTTAATCACAACACAACTCAATTAAAAATACATGCGCAAAAGTGTACTGAAAGGCCCTTGTGTTTACCTGACGGGGAAGTCGACCATGTCGTTGATCTTGTCCCTCCAGATGAAGCTCCTGAAGGAGAAGCGTTTGAGCTGGATGATCAAAACGTTGGGCAATCGCCACAGCAACAGTTGCTTGGAGGCCTCGCGGTGCTGCTGGCACTTTGGACAGTACCTGAACAAAAAAAAGCTCATATTTACATCAGTGATTTACATTTCTCTGTTCTCCAGTCAAGAAGGAGGATCAACAGCACATCTAACCAGACCTGCAACTACATTTCTGAGTTTCTGTTGGTAAACGCTCCATTGTTTGGGTTAACTATCACGGACAGTGGGAATTAAGAACAACATTGTATTATTTTAGGGAATCCAGTCAAATTAAGGTTCCTACCAGGCCTCCTCTGGCGCCAGCACCTCTGGCTTGGTGAAGAGGTTGAGGCACTGCTCCAGGGTGAAGTGTCCGGCCCTGGCGGTCTCACTTAGAGATCCGGGATCCTCCTCGTACTCCAGCTCCTTGGAGCTCACCAGAACGTACTCCTTCAGACGCTCGTTGTTTTTCCACACCAGCTCCAGCGTCGCGTCTTCAGGGAGGTCCGCCAGTGCGTCCTCTGAAGGGAAAAAACAACGTTGGTGCGCTGAATTTTATTTCCCCTTTCAGGTTTAGTGTGGTTTGGACACCGCAAAAAAAACTTATAGCCTATCCAGAAACCAGAGATAAAACTTTGAAAAACTACAAATTGCAATTTAAGGCAATAAAACACCACAAACTACAGTTTACCACCTCTGTGACAGTCTCAACAAATACAGAACATTTGCAAAATCCACTAAATATGGACTAAATTTCACAACTGAACAAAATCCTGCCGGTACCTTTCTCATCCAGCCTTTGCTCCTTGTTGTTGGAGTCCAGCACAGCGATGTAGAACTGACTGGCATGACCTGAAGCTGATTCACTTGGGTGTTGATACCCTGTTACTGCAGCTGCAGAAAATGACAAGGAAAAAAAATAAGAGGATGCATTTGCAAAAAAAACAACAACAATTGCACAAATACTGGAGAATCCGTCTGTTGTGTTTTTACCTTCAGGTCGCACTGCTTTCTCACAGGAAGTCTCTTTTTCAGCATGAGGGTCCAGAGAGCAGCAAGAAGTGGAGGAGATGGGCTCAGAGAATCCTGAGTCTGTAGTCCTGGTGGTGGAGATGGACGCCTGGGAGGAGGAGAGTGAATCCGTCTCTCCGACTGCTGAGGCCTGAGCGCACTCTGCCTGGGATTCAGGCAGCTGAGAGGGGCTCTCCAGCTCCGGATCACCTCCTACAGAACTGCTGCCACCCACGGCCTCATCCCCCGAACCGGGACCCTCTGGAGTACCTGCTGGCATCGGAGGGAGGTCGACCCTGGACTGGGGGGTGTCAGGGGACGTCCTGCCTGACTGGAAAGGAGGCTGGAACACATTGACGGAAAACCTGCACAGAGAAAGACATTGGGGAGATGAAAAAACAGGAGGTGTAACGGTGAGTTTGGTTTTGGGCTTTTCTATTCATTAAAAATAAACTTAACAGGAACAACGATTTCACTGTGTTTGTGTAGTGGGCTATTTTTGTGCAGGTTTTTATGGCACGTTCTGGGAAGAGACACAATGCTTGCATAACATTTGGCACCTATGCAAGATGGAGTGGTGTCAACAGTAATAATATGAAGGAAGAGGGTGTTTTCTGTTCTTTCAGGCTGCATCAGTGATGGATTATGAACACTTGTGTTTGCCAAAGAAGCTTTAGGGTCATTCCCTAAATGACAAGCTATGAAAAATGTTACATTAAAGCCACAGAAAACTACGAAAAATGTGTTGTTTTCATAAAATGTTTAAAACAGAAGGAGTAATATAACATCTTTAATTTTTACTATGTTTTCAAAGGATATGAAGACATTCCCTTCAAAAAGTTTCAAAGAAATCAAAACAATCCTTCCTGGAAAAAAATACTGTTAAAATGTCCTAAAAAGTGGATTTTCCAGCACTGAAGGAAGACCTGTGGCAGCCAGTTTTTGATGTAGCACCAAATGACATTTAGATATGACAACACTAAGTTGTTTCTATCCACAACAAAAATGTGGTTGGAATTGAGTGAATATTAGTGGAGATATGAATTTATGAAAATTACTGATTTTTAGTTTTGATGATAAATTATAGATTTTTATTATTTTAATTTATTTTCTTTAAAAAAAAAAAATCAACATAAACTATTGACATGATTACAACTTTTTCTTGAGGTTTCTGGATATTCAGTAAAAAATCAGCCAAATCCTGTAAAAAAAAAAAAAAAAAAAAAAAAACTAGTGAGGCTTTAAGAATCCCTGAAGTTATCAAATTTAACACTGGGGGCCAATTTTCAAAAACTCATAACTCAAAAAGTATTTGGAGTAGAGCTGTGGGTGTTTGCAAGATTCCATGGTTTAGAAACTTTCGCCTAATTTATTTCAAGAAAATCCATGACATCAGCTGGGAGGACTTGAATGACACTTTAACCAATAGCGGTTGTGAGCACAAGGGACCCTCAGCCAGATATTTCCATAATTTGATGCCACTGAATTTTGCCTCCTATTTCATAACGTCTAACAGACATAGAACAACGAGACATTGGGTTCAGATTTAATTGCTCGTGTGCTGGATGCCTAACATTTTTCTGGACACTCATTCATCCATCTGTGCTGCTGGCATGGATGAAAATAATCAAAACACAGAGCACTGGTCTGATTATTACTGCAGTCGTATGAGTTAGTGGTTTTCTAAATTTATATTTCAAGCGATCGTGAGCAGTATTTTACACTAACATAATGTGCATATGTAATAATGTGGTGATCAGTGTGGAGGGTTACTTGACATGATGCGACAACAAAGAATTATTGCTCTTCTCAGCTTCATAGAGCTTCAAAGTGAGTTTCAGCTCAACTGTCTAGCTGGCTCCTGCACTACTTTAATGTTTAAGTTTGGTTTGGGCTCTCGATGTTGTTTGACACAAATAAAACTCAGGTACGGGTAATGATTCAGGTACTACTGGATGTTTAAATACACAATAGTTCTCTAACATGTTGATCATATGAATTTATTAGGCGATATGTGAACTTCCTACAGCCCCAAAGTGGCCAAAAAGATATAGCTGACTATAGAAAGATGATAAAACAGAGGACAGCAACTTCATACCAGCTTAATATGATCAGGATTCTCAAAAAAATAATCTGTTTTGCTTCTTTATTATACCAAAGATGAAAAGTAAACAGTTACATAGACACGCTATATGTTGGTGACTCACAAAATAACTGTTTTGGGGAAAAAATAAGTTAAAGTGTTATGTGAAATACTAATAGACAGGATCCTGGGGAGCTATGTGTGTGTTCTGAAGAAAGTGTAATAAGAAGTGGCAGATACTTGATTAAAACCATTTGTGAGGAAGGTTGTTGAAAGACATTGGGGCAAGAACTCTCCCCAATGTGTCCTAAAGAACAATATAAAAATTATCAGTGTGTTTCCAGCACACTGCCCATACTGTTTACTGTAACATATTGTAAATAATGCACTTTACTGCTGCTTTCACACTTCTTGTGAGATGCTAAACTGCATTTAACTGTCTTAGTATTCTGGCAAAGCTGAATCTAAACTAATCTAATATGGTGCGACTGCATGAAGCACAAACAGACATGGGAAATCGTATCATGGTTGGTGCCTTAAATCCTAAGCAATCAGGGTACCATAATAGGATTTAATCTTTTTGCAAAGTCCATCATAGCAATATCACTGTCATTACTTTAAGTGACTCAAACATTCAAATCTGTTGCAACGTGTGCTGGAGGGCCAATATTCGGATGAGTTACAGCTCATATGTAATGTGTGAGCTATGCCACAAATAAGATGACGATGAACACCAACAAAGTAAAGACCGAGTACCTGGAGTAACCCTCTAGTAGCTGGCTGAGGCGGGAATAGGAGAGTCGAGACTCCGGCACGCTGACCAAGAAAGGCAAACCCACGTTCTCTGTGTTGGGTCGACAAAGACCCTTATGATTGGGCCAGTGGGTCCTCTGACACACTCTGGAAAGAGCAAAACAAAAGAGTAAAAGATTAGTTTAATGGATTTGCTCCTATCTATTCCACTCTAACACTGTTAAGGGAACATTTTGCAGGGAAACTCACTGGTTGCAGTAGCCCACACGATAGCACCGGGTGCAGCGCTTCAGCTTGTCTTCTTCAGACACTGGAGGCTTTAGGCAGGCAGCACACTTTGAGATGGGGATGTTGGGAACCTGGAGTTTCTGAAGGGCAAACAGGACGTCCATTCAATATTTGTAAACACTGGTGTATTTAACATGAAGTAGAAATGTAAAATTATGACTTTTTTACCTGCTGCACTCTGAGCAATACCACTCTCTCTTTGGCCAGGTCTTTGGAAAGCACCTCAAAGCAGAGCAACATGTCAGAGGACGACACTGTGTCCAGGGAATGGGACGGCAAGAACATGCGCTGGAAGCGGTTCTTTCCCACCTGAAAGAAATTAATAAATGCTTTTGTTCTCCAGTGTCCTTGAGCAAGTCACTTCTAATAATTCTTATTTCTGCTATGTGAAAGCCAACAGTATCCAGTTACCAGCACTGTTTTGTACAGAATATGAAACCTTGAGTATTTGAAATATCTGACCTCTGCCAGTCTGAGGTTCTCCGGTTTGACCCTCACACTCCTGGAGATGGATTCGAGGACTTCAGCAGTGCTGGAGTTCTCCTTGCTCACACTCACCAAAAACTGAGACACACATGCAAACAAAAGCACATTAAAGAAGCAGTCACATGGAAAACAGCTTTACATTTATGGACTATATTGTTAATTAACCCTCTGAACCACCAAAACCCGTCTCCAGGTTTCAAAGGCATATGATTTATTTTTTTTAAAGTTGCCACAATGACAATTAAAACAAACATTTGTCAGAGTCAGACATTGCAAGAAACACAATCTTAGCATTTTTTTAGACGTTTTGGCTGAACTGGACACAGAGCAGATAGGAGACAAGTATGTTAGCAAATTAAAAATGTAGGTAGTTAAGTGTCAATAGTTTGTCAAGCCTCCATTTTGTTTCCAGTATCTGTAACACCTGTTGACCCGTGGAAAAATATTGTACATGTCAATTCAAAGTGTTTCCATTTTTGTAAAATAAACATTCAAAGAAACACAACTTTCGTTTTTTCTTCTTTTATGATTCAAAGCGTTTGTCACACTGCATAAAAAACATGTTTGGGTTCTTTCTGCTGTTTCCATAGAACTACAGGACAGTAAAACATGTAAAAAATATGAAAGACACAAATGGAACTGCTTTGGGCCTCAGAGGGTTAACACGGTCAGTTTAACACAAGACTAGAAACAACTTATATTATCTTACCTTGATGGGTTTTTTATGAGGTTCCTTCGCAAAGTAGAAAACTGAGAGCACCTTTTGTTTCTGGGGCAACGGGACGGGCAGGTAGAGGAAGGGGTCAAAGGTGATAGACACCTGAAAACAAAGACACAGAGGTTAGGATAAGGTGAAAGACTGCATTTACTTAATAAAAATAAAACATTTTGTGAAGTTTCTTGTAGTATTGTGTGTTACCTTGGAGCACGTGGGGCACACGAGCTTGGACTTAAACTGGCCTTGGAAGAGGTCCACAATAAAGGAGTCATTTCTCATCTTGTGCCTCTGCCAGGCCTCTTCTGCCACAACCTGCACCAACAGACAAAACACAACATCAGGACGAGAGTAGACTCTAGCAGGAAAGCAGCAGCATCATAATAATAATAATAATAATTTAACCTTTATTTATCCCTTTGGGGAAATTCAACCTCTGCATTTAACCCATCCTACTATACATAGCAGGAGCAGTGGGCTGCCGCGGTGTAGTGCCCGGAGAGCAGTCAGGGGTTAAGGGCCTTGCTCAAGGGCCCAACAGTGGCTGCAGCAGGATTCGATCCCCTGACCTTCTGATCAGTAGTCAGGGGCTTAACCTATTGGGCCACCACTCTTTGTGTAAGTCGGCTTGAGAAAAAGTAAAACCCCAGTCAGAGATAGCAGATATCAGAAGGTGGTTTTCAACTTTCTTCGTTAACTCAAGACGTTCTGATTCAAACTCTGTTCACATAAAAAGGAGTTTAACGCACCATGCGACTCTTCTGCACAAAATGAAACGGTCGTGTGCAGCTACTTCAGTCAACAGGTTGTTTTAATGGAGAACAATGAGGAATATAAAACTTATGATGTTAAAAAAGCACTGCGACTGTAAATGAAACCGTTAATAGTGTTAATATATTTATTTTACTGATAAATGCAGCTGCTTATTTCTAACATTACAGCCGTTAAAACTGCATTGTACTGAAGTGCATTCAGGTCTGACACTGTCCCATAATGCAGGAAATTACAATTACTGATTAAATATTCTCAGTAATAAATACCAGCAGAATAATCAATGGTCTAATCTGTGTTCTATTAGCTGCAGCACCAGCAGTGTAAACAGACCAAACATAAAAAACGGTTTCCAACACGATGCACACAGTGTGTGATACTGTAACAGCTTCATTCAGTGGGTTTAGTAACGTACAGATCAACAGGTTTGCAGATAAAACATTTTCCCTCAGCTGAGAATCTGTATTGCTCATAGAGAATCATCAGGAAATGATTAGGTTAAAAGGAGACGCTTCTTACGACTGATTTAAATCCGAAACCCTGAACAGAACCTGCTCCCGACCAGGTTAGCTTCACAGCATCAGTTACCATGGTGATCTAGCAGGTTAAAAGCCTTCGTGACACTGAAAACTCTGACTTTAGGCTCAACATACTTTGCCAACCCACTACTCTCACTTCATAGTGCAGCCCTCAGCCCATTTCTAGACACCTGACAGGTGAGAAAAAACACGTACTTCATCCAGCCGTCCGTCAGAGTCGACTGTCTCCGTGTAAGGTTTATTCTGGATGCGGTTCAAGTCCTCGTGGAGTCCGTCCAGCAGGAACGCCATGAACTCCTGGGCGTCGTGCTGGGCGTAACCTGTAAACTGACTCGCTTTACTCGCCACAATCGCCTGCAAACAAATAGAGAAATAGAAAATGAGAGAAAGAGGAAATGAATACAGTGATTATAAAGTGATAAATATATGAACTACGCAGCTGCGGAAGAGGAACAAGGTCAGTACGTATTTAATGAACAGTTCGGCTTGTGTACCTTGAGTTTGGAGGGTTGGAAGGCATGATGTGTTCCCTTCCAAAGGGCCCTGAGCAGCACAGCAAAGCCAATAGCAAGTCTCCCTCCTGTTCCTAGCGGATTATTGCAATTGATCTCCGCCTCAAACGCTCGATCTGGCAAGGTATAATGGAAGCAGACATCAACCACACACTTCACATGGAGATACAAATGGACAGAGACACAAAGAAATCATCGTAGTAGAACTTGACCAGCATGATCTTCGTGTGGATGAATACTGAAACCGTAAACACGATTACCAGTGGCTAAAAACACTTCGATGCACTATAAATGTACAGGCCACAGTGCGTGTTAAAGAAATTGTCCTTTTAGCTTCTGGTTGCGGCTATGTTGAATATAAAAAACACATACTCCTAACCCCCTTTTACTTTTAAGCGATATTCCCTTTGATCAGCTATTGTCTATTCTCCCTCAAAATTAATTTTCTATCAACCGTAGGGCATCATGTTCAAAGAATGAGGTGACCCAGATTTTCCAGCAATTATTTCAGTGTTTTTAAACACTTAAACTGCAGAAACTACAGGATTTCTGGCTTATGCAGATAAATCCAGTGGATGTTACTGAGCCCTAATTAAACCAGTACCCGTGGGCCAAATCTGTGTAGCCAAGCTGCAATAAAAAAAAACTTCTTAGCAACAAAACAGGCCGCTGTTTATGGCTGCAGTATAAAAACATTAAAACTAATTACGCCTATGGTCAGCTTTATAAGTATTTCACCAGAGTGGTAATGGAATATACATGTTTTCATTAAGTTTAAGGGCTAAGAAGGTGGTAAAAATCAGTATTTACCGTGAAAGTAATCCCTGAGTTCTCTGGTGTTAGACAGGGACTGGATGACGCTGTTCATGAAGCAGGTGTTACCCAGGTTGACCAATCCCGTAAATCCAGGCAGACACACCTTCTTCTCTTCCTCTTCCTCGTGGCGCTCGTTGCTGGCAGGAGGTGCATGGGTCATGGGCTGGACCATGCAGGTAGGTTTAGGCTGAGACGAGAAATCATTTACTGATGTTTATCTTCTGTGTTTAGTTTAACCACTATCCACACAATAATAATTAGCTGTCAGAACATCGCTTACACTACAATATGACTCACCGTGGTAACAGTGGGCTCTGGCTTGGTGATGGCGACGTGCTCAGAGACGGTACGAGAACCCACAGTGTCCAGACCGCCATCCTCCACTCTGGGTGAAGCCTTGGGGGCCTTAGGCTTCTCCTCCCCGACCCTCGGAGGCTCCTCTTTGGCCGGGAGGCTGTGCTGGCTGCTGCCTGGCTGACTCTTCTCCATGCAGGCAGGACCGGAGGGCACAGCGACCTTGGCGCCACCCACTGCACCTTAAACAGAGGAGGATGGAGCTTGTGGTTAGATGATATGGGTCAACGGGGAGAGAATGGACAGTGCTGGACATGAATAGTAAAAACTGTATTATTCTGAACACTTCTTCGGAATCTTGATTTTAATTGTAGGAAAGCAATTTCTCTGGAATAGTTCCCTTTACATGCATGTAAACAAAGAAGATCTGCAGCCATTAGTCAACTGGCAGAAAACTGATCAGCAGCTACAGCTTCTCTAATGTAAAGTTTTATCGTTTTACATCACTGTAAACTGATGTTCTGGTTAACCTGCAGTTTGTAGAGCTGCAGCCACCAGCCAGCTGACAGAAAACTGATCAGCAAACTGGTTTGATAAGTAAATAATCTTTTTTAAGGCAAAAGTGCTAAATATTCAGCAGCTTTTTTAATATAAGGAGTTCCCTTTTTTCATCGTTTTCCATCACTGTAAACTGATCTTTGGCTTTTGGTTAACCTGCAGTTTGTAGAGCTGCAGCAAACTAATCAGCAGCTAGTTTGATAAATGAATAATTGTATTTTTGGGCAAAAGAGCCAAACATTCTACAGCATCTCCAGTGTAAGGATCTGCTGTTTTCCAATGTTTTGCATTACTGTAAATTGAATTTCTTTAGGGTTTTGGACCATTGAAGACACACGGAAGCACCAAACTGGATTGTTGCGCCTAGAAAACACCCTAAAATACACTGATGAAATTACAAACCCATAAATTAAACCTGTTACCCAAATCATCTCAAGTCCCATTTTCAAGGACACCAGTTCTTGGGGTCACACAATCTCTTAGTTACATATAGATTAGCACGCATATCTACTTACTGGCTAAGTTACAGAGTTCAAATTGCTGTTACTGAGATCTGCATGAATAAGACACATACATTTGCCTCACACGAGAGCTGCACAACAAATTGGTGTCCAAAAGATATTTAGTTAAGAAATGTATTACTGTTGTTCTTGTGATGCAACTCAATAGCAGGATGATTACAACCCATGAGTGTGCTGCCACTGGAAACCATTTCTATGCTGTGATTTTTGCCTTTCCATTCTCTGATTTCTGTCTGTCCTTCTTTTCAAAAGGATGGGGTTAAGTAAGGGATAATGCCCGACGAGCTGTCCATTATCAGAAATTAATGTACGACGCGGAGGCGTGGTATAAGCCATGTGAATCCATGATGCATGTGCTCAGTGTGTGACCAACAGTATGTTCAATAAAGTCAGAGTGTTGACAAGTAGAATCCTGGCAGCAGACCTTGTGTGGCCGGAGCCTCTAGACCCCCCCAGCGCTGACTGTGCCTCTTCTTCAGGGTGATGTCCAGGCGGGACGGGGTGAAGGAGTAGCTGCACTGCTCAGGCTGGATCAGGTTCCTGAAGCGCACGAGGGAAAATATTACAAATTACATACAGGTTAATGGATGAGCATCAATCCGTTATCAGTGATTAAATATCCGCGCTAGAGTTTAATGATATTATTTGACAGCTGATGTTTTGGATACATTCATAGACAAACAATGTCGACTCCCTGGAAGCAAATCTGTCTTTATACCTTCACACCTCTTGCTTTTAGGCCAAGTATTTATGAAAAAAACACTTTTGCACATAGAGAAGAGTTGTTTTTAGCCATTCAACACTACTACCTTATCTATTTTATGTGTTTGACCTGATGCAGCACTAGAGCTTTGGCACTCGTTTTGTTTATTCATGGCTCATGAGGCTCAAATAACGGCTCCAATTAGTTGGCAAGGTTTCTTGGAACAAATCAATTCAGTGTACTTCTACAGTTAGGCCCACGCATCAAAACTGGAACAACATGCTAACTCTGCCCTCTCCAAATGCTCTTTTAAATGCTGTGTTTTTTGATTTGAGAACATAAAAACTGGGATTCCAACACTCACCTGAGTTTGACTTGCCACTTGAAGACTGTGTTTGGGCCACAGTCTGAATGAAGCCGCAGAAAGTTAGCGTCACTATAAAGAGACGACAAAGGAGTCAGTGGTTGTTGTTTGAAGAGGTTCAAAATGGAATCACCATATATCACTGGTATATCACTTTAATCATATTTACTACCTTGTCTGAAAGATGAGGGTGAAGTCTTGTTCCCTGAAGATGACTCTGGCCGTATCCCTGCAGATGCCTTTCATGTAAACATTGACCACCATCAGGTCCGTTCCCTTCTCGTACGAATCGTTCTTCACAAACTGCAGGTTCACCATCGGCTCCGGGACTGCAGCAAGATATTACAGGTATTAACAAACTCACATTAACTGAGGGATGAAGTCAGCGCTGCTGGGCTGCTATAGGAGTATGCTGTTACTGCTCCATCCACTGTATGTATGTGGATTGTGTGTTAGTGTAGAGGTACAACAGTCCCAAAATAAATCATTGGAAGAGCAAAGATCTGAAAGGTGGTTTTCCATTTGTGTGTTGCGTTGGTTGGTTTTTCCACCAACAGTTAATAGGGATCTTAAAACAAAGTCTAACCCCACTGCATTCTCAAAACGTCTCAACTGACCTTCCTGTTGCTTCATTTCCAGCAGCGGCTCTTCCTTCGACTGGTCCTGCTTCTCCTCTTCGTCGCAGCTACTCTGCTCCTGCGTTAGACCAGTTGACTGGCTTTGTTTTTCAGCCACACCGGCGGCCGGTACTGGTGCCGCCTCTCGTGATCCAGGCTGCTGGCGGATCGGAGTATCCTGCTCCGATTCCTGCTCAACAGGCTTTTTCTCTGGCTCAGAGTCAGTTCTGTCTCCCGATTTTTGGGGAGAAGCAGCGTCCACTTCCTTGTTGAAGCCGGCGGGTTTGAGGCAGTCGCTGGTGCTGATGGTGGCTTCAGGTTGGGTTTCGCTGACGGGGACTGTTGATTCACATCTGTCTGCAGACTGGCTTCGCTTCTCTTCCGACTAAATAAGAAAAAGAAAAAGAATTTTACCTAAAAAAAAAACTCGAGAGGAGAGAATATCTAGGAGCATCTATAGTAGTAGCTTACAGTAGTTTTCAAGGAGAAAAGCCCAACACCAGTCACTTCTTTATTGACATCTAAAGTATCTGCAAAGTTGACTTTTGTGACACTAGATTAGGGATTGACCGATATGGGTTTTCCAGGGCTGATACAGATGCCGGTTGTTGGTAATCAAGAAAGGCCGATGACCAATATTTGGGGCCAATTAGATTAAATGTTTTAACTGCATGAGACAGCAGAGAAACTGTCATTCATAACTAGACTTCTTCATTAATAAGGGTGACTATAACTGAATATGTAAAATAAAAATAGGATTGATCAAATTATCTCCTCTGTTTACGTGAGATCGATTAGTTTGTCTCCTGCTGTTCTTCTGTTTTCTTAATCTTTCACTGTTCTGTCACTTTTATTGCCCACTAAGGTCCAGATCTTAAAGCTTTGTTAATTATTGTATTCCAGATTCTGTTTCAGGTTAATCTGTGGCTGCCTTCTGACTTACCCGCTAGCCGTTAGCATAGCCTTAGCCACTGTGAGAGTAGCTAATTTCCTGGTTTGTGTTTCTTGTTCAGTTTTTACAATATCTGTTTGAGAGACGTTTCTGAGACCACAGCGTGACGAAAGATAGAGAGAGGAGGCTGCATCACACCTCAAGTAGCGCATTTAATTGATCAATAATCTGTCAAATAATTTACTGATACAGATGATTGGGGTATCTAGTGTTGGGATAGAGATATTTATCATTTTACCAAAGACACCTCAGTACACAACAGAACAAGTACAGTTATCTCCTGTATGAGTCACTCAATCTGTTTTGTGAACAAACTGTGAGACTGGTGACAGGTAAGCAACCAACACAGACACTGAGCTTGTTTGCAGACTTTTTAATTAAGTGTGGTGTCTGCCGTGTGTTAAAAAATTAAATTAACTGATAAAATAACAAATCTCATCCAAGCTCTGGGGAAACTTGAAAAGGCAGAGCCCACACATGCCAGATGGTGTTAATGGCTGTCATCTTAATAAATCACAGTGCAGAACGATTTAAGGAAATAATCCAACTGCAGTTTTTTACTAATTTAATTCTGTGCCTGAGTTCTATGTAGTTTTAGACTCGCTTGTTGTTGTTGATGTTCGCACAGGGTTCAAAGAGCCAGGAAAGTTTAGTTCTCAGTATTTCTAGTTTTTCTAATAGAAAAGTTGAGCCTGCATGTTGTACTAAGGTGTTGCATTTGTGGTATATATATTATATTTTTTAAATTCTTATCTTATCTACAGCCCAGATTACACTAACCAGGGTTCTTGTTTACACAAAAAAAAAAAATAAAAATCAGGGCACTGGAGTAGCATGACTGTAACCCAGTCATTTAAGTGCATGTAAACACAGTGAATGATAAAGTACTGGTGTTGGACAAGTGTGCTTTTCTGGGTATTGTATTGCTGGGAAGAACAAAAAAAGTAAGGTTAAGGCCACAGAGGCTCTTCTTGACTTTTTCCCTCCAGAATCTTCTAATTTGGACATTACTGTGGAGAATCGTGGTGTTTCTGAGCTGTGTCAATTCAAATCATTGACCTTAACCACAGTAAAGCCTGAAGCTGGAGCTCGTGTCCTAATCAGTTGTGTTGCTACAGAGGGACTGTCAGGCCATCTGCAAACATTACCACAAGGGTCTGATGTAAAAAAAAAAAAAAAACATTCAAATTGTTTCTACAGTCATCAAAAGCACAAGTATCAACCACTGTGCCAAAACTGATAAAAGGGTTAGCAAAATAAAAAAAATAGGCGTAAACTCCTTTGAATCATGAATCTCGATCAGCATGTCTTTAAACATGAGCGTGGCTTCAAAGACTTCCACTCAAGGGGCGCCAACCTCCGATTAAAGAGCATTAACATTCTTGTTTTTATATAAATGTCATTGCATAAATAAGTCCCAGATGGATGTCAGCATTGGTCTTGCAAAGTTCAGAATCATTTAAATCTGTATATGACATCTTGACCCATTTTCAAAGCATAGATTTTGTAAGAAATGTATATATTAACACCAGCGTTCTTGTAGCACTCAAGTTTACAGGTCAGAAAATACGTTAAAACAAAATGTGCAATATTAATACTTCTCTCTTTCTTTCTGTTCATGAAAGAGTCTGCAGCACCACTGATGTGTGTATTTCTAGAACTAGTACTTATGTATATATTGTTTATTTTTATACGGCATGCCTTAAATGTTTGCACTATCTTTGCTGCAAATTTCCCCACTGTGGGATTAATAAAGGCTTATCTTATCTTGTCTGTGCAGCATCTATTCAACATTAATCAGTTACAGCTGAGTAAATTTAAATGTATTTTTATAGCTGCGAAATCAATTATTAACTAAACTGTGGCATGCAACTAGAACTGCATGTTAAAACACTTGAGTTTATAATTCAAATTTTTTTTAAAGTTCAGATTACTGCAGTTTTTAATTACCTGTGTTGTCTGACTGCATATTCTAGCATGGCTAAACATTCAGCCACTAACTTTCCTTACTTGTGTGCATTTACCGAAGCAACAAATACACAGAAGTTTAGCAAAAACAAATACACTTTTTACATGAAAGCAACTCATTTATAGCACTTAAATTAGCAACCACAAGGTCACAGCTAGTCTCACCTGTGTTCTGTTGGTATTGCTGGCAGCAGCTACTCCTGGTCCTGTTTCGCCACCAGGCCTTTCTGCTCTGTTGTCTCCGTTCCTGCGTTGTGTCTGAGGGGTCCGACCAGCGGGCAGGTGTGCACTTGGCGCTTTATCATTAGCTGCTGTAGACTTGACAGAGGTGACGTCCCTGTCGGCTGGTGATGCAGCCTCCTTCGTGGTCTTGGGCGGCCGTACGACGGTGCGCTTGGCACTGGGTTCCTGAGGCTGCTGCTCGCCTCTCGTGACGGTAACAGGCTTGCTGGTGGTGGCGGCTGAGGCATCTCCAGCTCCGCTTTTCACCCCGACGGAGTCCGTAGCGGGCTTGTCGGACGCTGGTTTGTTTTTCAGGCAGCGCTTTACGCCTCGCTCGGCTTTGCCACCGCTGCGCCTGGACTCACTGTGTGCAGGTGATGATGGAGGCTGAGGCTGAGGTGAGGACAGTTTGGGTTTCTCAGATGATTCCAAGGCAACGGGCTTTGTGTCATTTTTGGTCTCTGTGGGCACCGCCTCCTTCTCCTTCTTGTTTGACTGCAGCAGAAGCAAAGTTCATTTGATCAAATTCAGTTAAGAACCCTGTTTGAATCCTACTCAGGTGTCACTCATTGCTAAAATCATTTATTAGTGCAGATAAAACCAGAAAACATACGGACTTGTGTCAAGAAAAAACTGAAAAACATGTACCTTAAGAGAAGGCCAGATGTGAAAGGGAATCTTCTTGTGCATGATGAGATGCAGGAATCCACCCTTTTCCTTGTACTGGACTCGACTACATGAGGCCTCAATTTCCTCCTGCAGTTGGCAGCTCCATTGCCGTCCATCTGAAAAATTAAAACACACACGCTATTAGAGCAGAACTAGCCCTCAACATAAATGATAAGACTGCAATAAAGACAAGATATACACACCAGGCAAAACATTTGAAAACATCCAAACTCTTGGGACTAAAGCCTTCACCCAAATGTACACTTCTTTTCCAGTTTTCACTCACCTGGGAAGCACACATGGCAGTGTGTATCGGTGAAGGTGGTGTTGATGTCCTCTATCCTCTGCACGCCCTCCCCACAGCGCAGTCTGACCGTCACCTCATTGACATTCTGCTTCCAGTCCACAAACACATCTGAGAATTACAAAGAAACATTCACATCAATGTGAAACTAGAAACTGAAAATAAATCTCTTCCTCATTCCACCGTGATCATTAGTCACAGCCCTGAGCAACTGCAACACCGCTGAAGTTTTCAAGATTAAAAAAGAAAGAACTCATCTGGAAAAAAATGAACACAGAATGGCAGAAAATAAAACGCACAGAGCACAACAACAGAATACCAATCAGGCTTTATCTCCATCTGCACTACTAACCTGAGAGATTATAGGCAAACACACACTAAAATACACCTGCACACAAACTCGCATATCGCTGTGCTCATGTGCTCAAGTGGGTCAGTCCAGAAAACTCACGGACAGACTGAACCAGTGAACTCAGCAATCACAGGCTAAATTTATCTGCGCCACACAGACTCTATTCCAAGTAAACAATTGCAGAAAGCAAGCGGTCAAACCTATTTCAGAAAACATGCTAACTAACCACAGACACACACAAACACACACATATACACACATATACACACACACACTTGCTTTTCTTGGTAGAATCAAGAGTGTTAACAAAATACACCCCAACATGAAAAACAAAGCAAAAATAAAAGTACCATTTTTCATAGTGACCTCAAAGTTGTGACAGCGATTGAAAATAAATTCTCATTGCAAGAAGAACAACAGCAGGTTCTGGATTCTCAGCCGGCAAAGAACAAAAATCGCATATGGATCGTCCATGCGGTCTTCAACAGCAACCGGAGAGCCTCTACTTTCCCACACTGACTTCTTCACTCAGTCTCGCTCTCTCTCTTCAACCTAATCGCCCTAGAAAGGTCACAGGCAACACTCAATCCCTTTCAGCTGGCCACAGTTGTATTCCCAGAGGAGCCACGTCACAGCGAGCTCTCATGACTGCGTTAAATGGCATGTTAGCATTCATGACACGGACACTTTTTAGAAGAAAGATACGTAGATCTTCGCAGCTACTTCTGCAGATTCATGCCAAAAAGTCCATAATTTGTTGTATTCTCAAGCTTGTACTACTAGCTAGGGAAAGACAGATTATCTTGGCCTTTATTTTGCATTTTTCAGATTATTTATTTTCATTAACTGATCACCAATTAATTAAATGTACTACTTTGGGTCTGATGCAGCCACTCTCTTGACTATAGTCACTCTGTGGTCTCAGTAATGTCTGTCTGGCAAAGACTCAACCTGCAAACAACAAACTCAAGTTGCCGCTACAAACTAGGAAATTAGCTATTTTCACAGTGACTGAAGGCTAAGCTAACAGCTAGCGGCTGATTCGGGAGGCACAGATTACTGCAAAACAGCTTCTGGGAAACAATAAATAATGATGCTTTAAGACTAGTGGACAAAACAAGTGGTAGAAACAAAGAAAGATTAACAAAACAGCAAGAGACAAAGTGTTCAATCTCAATTTATCTCACAATAAACAGAGAAGTGTGTCCCGATATGCTGTGATTCTCTGACACCATCACTTCTTTATTTTAGTTATAGTGATCCTTATTAATGAACAAGCTTAGTTACAAATGACAGGTTCTCTGCTATCACATGATATTATAATGCAACATGTAATGTATATTGATTACCCCGGGAAACCTGTATTGGTCAGTCTATCTTCATATTTATGTAAAAACTAATACCAAACAACAATACAACAATATATACCAATGTACCACAATAAATATACAGCATTTTAAAAAGTACCGTGGTACTGTTTTTACAAGTAAAAATGGCCAATTAAAGATAAGTTACTACTACTATATTAAGACACACCACAAACTAAGGAACCCATTAGTAAACCCATCAAATACAAATCAATAACAGTTTAGTAGCTCTGCAATCAGAACATTCACCAAGCGTCAGATTTACATTAATCGTTTCCAGTGCCGTTCTCTCCATTTTCCAATCTTCTTTTCTATAATATCTATTTGAAAGAGAACCATCAGTAAACACAGTTATTGCCGGCACAAACTGAAAAAGATAAAAAAAACAGGCAAAAACTGTTGATGCAGTCAAAATAAACCATTCCAGATCAGGGCGTGACATTAATTCTCTTAGAATTACAGAACTTCAGCCTGAGGCACACAATCGACAACACATGTACAACCACATCGTGGGGAAACCATGCAAACGTCAAAACAAAACCGAAAGTAAAGTCCAACCACTGAAATTACATCAGCCCAGTCTGATGATATTCAGTTAATGAACATTCGCCCAGTTCAGCAGGATGGGAGTATAGAACTGCTACAGGATGCACTGATCTAGCATTTAATTTATGAAGGTAGCAAGATGTTAGAATTAATATGTTTAAGTTGCATATCAGATAACATGGTAAAAACAATGTGAGAGACGTCAGCCATAGTTCCTACAGGTTTCTACAAGTTAAATTTAAGACTTTTTTAAGACCTTTTTAAGACCACTTAAAAAAAGATTAATAACCATTTCGCAGCCCTACCGGCAAAGAAAAACAAAATCCGTAAGTTTGAGTTCAGTTTATCTAACCACGCTTGATTAAATTTACATTTCCCCATATCCCCTACATGAAATGGGTAGCCTAGCTAGGTAATAAAAAAAGGTTTTGACCTGCGTTTGTGTTGTGGTCAAAGAATATATTAGTGACCTATCCTCTTCAGGTGTGGTGCTAGCACTTCATCTTTTATCTTAATTTAGTTGCGTTCTAAATGATTGTTTCCTCCGCTTCACTTGATTGAAAATAACTGTGGTTGACAAATAAAACTTTCAAGTAATGTGGCAAGGACAAAATTTAAGACCCAGATATCAAAATTCAAGATTTTTTCAAGACTTTTTAAGGTATTATTTCCAATTTCATAAATTCAATGCTTTTAAGACTTTTTAAGACCCTGTAGGAACCCTGATAAAGTTCTGCATCTGAAA
>OMNN01082841.1:0-31833 GCA_900302755.1 Chromis chromis | reverse complement strand
TTTTACTGTTACTGATGCTAAGAATGACGCTCCATAGTCCATTTAATGTACATTTCCATAGTGGAATTATACATTATGCTGAATTAACCCTGTGTACATAAAGCTAGTTTTACTTCCGCACTAAGTCAAGTTTCTGTCCAAATGTAGAGCACATTTTACAAAATATCAAGAAAAAAAGAGCATCTACTTCTGTTTGAATATTAGTGGCTATGTGCCGCAAAATAAGAAGGTGGTTTTCCAGCCGAGATGCAAAAAGATGTGATTTAAACAGAGCCAATAACAGTTTTTAATGCTTTCTTGAACTGTCCCAAGCCAGAGGTTGGGAATCACTGTCAGAAGGGTTAAACACTGCATAGCTTGTGAATAATATACACTTTGATTATTTCAATTCAATATAGTTAAAGAAAAATGTAGGTGAAGACACATCTTGAACTCCAGTGTGTACATTGTGAAACTGGAGCTGTAGATCCGATCCTTACCTCACCATCACCCCTCACCTGCTGCCCTCTCACCTGGGCTCTCAGCTGTGGCTGAGCTGTAAAGCCAGAAGAAAGAGATCATCGCTTCTCGTTTCTGTGTTGCGCTTTTCATTTCGTCACTAACAAAAAGTATTTAAAGGAACAGTACGCTGAAAGCTGATTTGCCTTCTTTCCAAGAGTGAGATGAGAAGATCGATACAACTCTCATGTTTGTCCATAGCTGAAGTCAAGGTGTGGTTAGCCTAGCTTAGCTTTAAGCAGGGGGAAACAGCTAGCCTGGCTTAGTCCAAAATAAGGAAGTGACTAATTTACATGGGTTATCTTGCTTAAGGTGTTTTAAAATGTAAAAACGAAGCACAAGTTGGACTTGTAGGTAGTGTTACATGCTGAAAGTAAGTCTTAACAACAGCCAGGTGCAGAGACTGTGCACTTACCCTTTCGCCTGTGCTTTCCAGATGGATAATCTGTTGCTAATCAAGACATAGCTTCAGCACGTGACCCACCTTAAATCCTCAAAGTGCTTTTGTTTCTTTAGCGCTTCTGTTTGTGTTTAGATTAAATCAAATGGTACGTGTTAATTAGTTAGTTTTACTTGGGAGACAGGCTGTCAGTTTTCCCTTCTGCGCCTAGCTTTTATGCTAAGCTAGGCTAAATGCACCCTGACTACAGCTCTGGTCTTAAACCTGCAGTGCGGAACTTTTGTCATCCTTTGTGGCAGTAAAAGTAGTTCGCCATGTGCTTATGACCATAAGACGTTGACTGCTTTTTTTAAAGACTTTTTTTTAAGACTGCCAGTGCACGAATGTCTCCACACACTTTAGATTTAGAACTCCAGCATACTGTGAAATCGAGAGAGATTAACCTGGCGCTGATAGGCTTAATCAGCACTTTGTGAGCTCATTTGGAGAGGGCTTGAATGTAAAGGTTATTACATTTATATGTGAAAGTCCTGCACTCCAGATTTAACACACAGACATGTTATCAGAAAGAAAGATAATCAGCATATTTCCACAAAGCTATTCCTTTAAGATGGCGGAGGAAATGACTTTCTCTCTATTGGAAAAGTTTCAGACATTTGCAGCTCAGCCTGAGGGTGAGAAGCGTGGTTTTCCTCAGGTCTGAGTTCATCCCACCACCATCACCACCACCACTGCAGCCAACAGCGTTACTACTTGCACTGACTCCAGTGTGACTCAGCAGCCAGTGGCAATATTTTTAGTTTTCTCCCTTTTTGGCTTCTCTTTCTTTCCCTGTTTTTGCCCCCCCTCCTTTACCCCGACCTGAACCCCACCCCATCCTGCCCTCTCCTCCTCTGTCCGTCCATCTCTTCTTTGTTTTCGGGTGCGGCTGCTCAGTAGGAGGCACCGTGAACGGCTACTGGAGCGACAGCCCGTGGTAGAAGAAGAAGAAGAAGAAGAAGAAGACGAAGAGCGGACGCTGAAACACCACACAGGACGAAGAGAGCAAATGTGACAACAGGGACGGACATAGAAATATGCAATGTAGATAGACGAGACGGCGGCAGTGGGATCTATGTGTTCAGATGTGTTGTATCTGCGGCACACCTGACGAGAGTGCACGTGGATGTTTGTGTGTGCATGTGTGTGTGTGCCCAGACCTGCATCTACCTCTGTACTAAGATGCACAACTTGGACAAAAACATTTCCCTTTACTTCTGATAAAAGAAAACAGAATTATCACAGTTTAGTTTTGATGTTTCTTATCTCTGTGTTGTTATCTTTCTATCAAAGTGTGTACTTTTGTTTTTATTGATTCATTTCAAGTTCGGTGTTGCTTCTTTTTTTGTTTTAAACTGGATTTTTTTTTTGTGCAGAAATGTATTTGATTTCAGAGCTACAATGTCCAACCTATTCATTGTAGTAGACAGTGATTTTGTGTCTGTTGGTTAAGTTTTTTTTTGTGTCTGTCCTCAACTATCGCTCTCACCTTCTGTCTCTCCCAGCAGAACGTAATAGAGACATTTCAGCAAGAAGAAAATCATCAGTTTAGTCAATCTGCTTAAAGAGAGTTTAAAAAATATAGAAAAAAACTAGGAAGCATCAAAAGTGAGGTAATGCCTTCCTGTTACTATTTTACATTCAAACTGGGAGCGTTGGGAGGTGAGAGCAACAATTGAGAAGATGGTTGTACATTTGAAAATTAAGTTTGGCATTTTAGGAAAGATTCTTATTCACTTTCTTGCTGAGAGTGAGACATAAATTTCATGTCTTACAGTTTTGAGCTATGGCTAGAAAGCGATCAGCTTAGCTCAGATTTAAGGGATGTATTGAATCTGGGTTCCTCCAAAGGCAGAAATACTCCATCAACACCTCTGAGGCTCACTGATTAACACGGTATTTAACAAGTAGTTGAACAGAAGTGTAAAAATGAGCAACACCACAGTGATGACAAAGTTTCATGGGAAGTTGCAAGAATTTTCATTTCTTTTTACACTTATGTTTGTGTACAGATCAACAAAAGTAATAGCTGTTAATTTGTGGGCTGCAGAGGAGTTCGTACTCAATTGTTTGTCTTTGCTAAGCTAACTGAACTCATCACTTCCTGGCTGTAGCTCTGTACTGCACAAGCATGAGATTTACAGACCGATCCCGCTCTCTGCAAGAAAGTGAGTTTTTTTCCCCCCCAAAATGGCAAGCTATCGTTTGAACTTTCTGTGACTCTGGTTTGGGGCCAGGCTTTTTTTTTTTTTTTTTTTTCTGTTTCCTGTTTAGCCTGGCGCTCAAGTGGGGCATCAGTTTCTAATTTGCCTCAGAAGTGCAACTGAATAATTTAGAGGTATTAATCCACTGGAAGTTCAGGATTAGATTCCCGGTTAGAAAATCATTTTACACCAGGCACACACACACACACACACACACACACACACACACACACACACTGAAACACTGAATCTGTGTATCGTTTCTCACCATTCCATCCTCTCTTTATCCTCTTCTCCCTTCTTAATGTCAACTTGTTCTGAGTGTGTCTGTCACTTTTCCCCCGCCCCGAGGCCACTGCTGATTGGTCGCTTTTGTCATGACGATGTACATATGTAAAGTTTGCCTTGTAGATGAATCTGCATGGGTTTCCATCGCAAGCAATAAGGATATTGATATGACTAATAATGTGAGGAGGTTTGATAAGATTTTAGTCTTAAGCTTAAATGAATGTGTATAGAACATTTAGACTACTAAGAGTGTGTATGGATGTATGTGTTTAGACGCATACATATGCACTAACAAAAGCATGCAGGACAAAAATGTCTTCACCTTTTTGAATGCAAGAAGAGGTGAGACGGGCTGACATAATGCATGCCAAAATGCTATGATGCTATTGGTCGAAACAGACCAAATTAGGTACTGTAATGGGGCCGGGTGAGGGTGGGAAAGTTTATTTTTGCAGGATGGGGAGGGGTTACGTTTCTAGTAGGTCTTGTATAGCTGCTTTCTTATCGATCTTGAGAGACTTATGATAAGAGAAACATATTAACAATCGTAGCTTATGATTTTCCTTTCTTCTTTTTTTGCTTCTCTATTCACAGAGAACTGTTCTGAAAGCCCCGCGCTTATCAGATATATGCAAAAAGAAGCAGTAACTGTGAACTAATGCTAAGAAATGAGAAAAAAAAACAAAAATCCAGCTTCTTCCATCAATGTCTCGACTCCTCTTCTGCAAGAGAGATGAGAGACCCTTCTCCTCCCAAGATACCTCCTCACCAAAGTTTCCCTTTCCATCGTTTTCATTCGTCCGCTCCTTCATTATCTGTCGTTTCCATCCGTCCTTGTCCTGCTCGCTATACTTGCATTTAAACTGGAGTGATTTTAAAAGATGGTTGCCTCTGCAATGCAAGAATGCAGAGATTCAATGCAACCTCAAAACGAAGGATGAGAGTGAACCAACCAGTTGGCCTCAGGCAGAACATCTCCTCTAATTCTTCTGGTTCATTCAGCTATAATTTCAATGAATCCAGATTTATTTAAGAATAGTCATAATGGAAGCATTAAACCATCTTGGCCCGAATATCGCAGACCCAATTTTCTGATACTTTGTCTTTACATCCAGTGCTAATATCCAATGTGCAATAAGTGTTATAGTTTATTAGCCATAACCAAAGTCTTTCACCAACCTTAACTATAGTTAATATTGAAATGCATTGAAAAATATATTGCAAGCTTTGTAGAAACGTTCAGTGTAACCCATAGTTTTGCTCAACAGTCTGATGTCAATGGTGTTGTCCAATGCTAGGTGTTATTGTGGTGGATATTACGTAGAAATTGCAGTTGGTAAAATCATCCCAAAATAATTACCACACCCTTAAACCAAAGGACATTTAGTTTTGGGGTCCTGGACATTTAGGTAGTTGGTTGCTTTGCCTGGTTGGTAATCCAGCTGTTATCAGAAAGGGTCTAATTCATGATCTAATATCTAATCTAAGGTTAAAGGTTTCAAAATGTAGGAGATGTACACAAAGGACTGCAGTTTAACTATCTTCCCTTATGAACAAGCCTCAGACTAGTTGGATGCTTCATGATCATTCCAAAACTCTAAAGATCTTTAAAGAAGTTGCATTGAACTGTAAGTGACAGACCGCACTGCAGAGGCAACCTTCAAACGTCAAAGTCTGAGGATTTTTTGAATGCAAATTATCATTGGTTCCTACTTGATGTCCTTTAGCTTCTGACCCTCATTGGCCACATTTCTCTCTTTCTCATCCATTCACAACTCAGGTATCTCTTTCTCAGTCTCTCCTTCTTTACCCCTGTGTTCCTTTTCAACCCATGCTTCCTCAAAGATGTACTGTATGTAGGAAAAATGGAGAGACTAGAGA
Organism: Chromis chromis; assembly: GCA_900302755.1. Taxonomy (NCBI): domain Eukaryota; kingdom Metazoa; phylum Chordata; class Actinopteri; family Pomacentridae; genus Chromis; species Chromis chromis. Next base: position 26,523 of record OMNN01082841.1, on the reverse strand, counting down.
AAAAAGTTCAGCTTTCCTCTCTTTTCTGTGCCTGTGAATGCTATGTGCTCTGTTTTATGGCCCCTCCTTCAAAAAAAAAAAAAATGCTGTTGCTTTTACTTGTCCGACTGTGCTTCCTGTCTTCTTCGTGTGTCGTCCCCTTCGTCTTTCCGCCCCTTTCCCCGATAACTGTGTCTCACTTTCTGTGAGACGCCATCCATTCCCCCACCCGGAAGCCTCTCACAGCAAAACCAAAAAAAAAAGGAATAGAGTGAAATTGGAGTACCTTCACACCAGAAAAAATAAAAAAGATTGGCCAAACAGTGGACTTCACCGAGGAGGAAGACAGCAATGGACACTGTAATGAATGAAAAACACTGGAGTGAAATGTTGTAGATGTGGAGGAGGGGAACAAATGTGCTGTGAAATGATGTGTTCTGAGAGGATTGTCAGCCGAGCAGCATCAGAGGGAGGAGATGGAGGAGGAAAAGTTTGGGCAAGACAGAAAAGTGTGGTGATGATGAGGAGGAGGAGGAAAGAAAGAAAGAAGCAAAAAATCGCTTCTCCATGTAAGAATGTGTACCTCACTGTTGTTCCTGTGCACTGTTTCGCTTCTTGTGTTGTACTTCACTTCCTCTGTGTGGTTATGTGTCAGTGTGACATTTTCTTTTATGTTCTGTGTGTTTTCGTGTCGTGTGCCGCACTCTGTTTCTTTTTCTTTTCTTTTTCTTTTTCTTTCGTGTTGCCTCTGTGTGTACCACACCTGGGTCAAACAGCCATCGGAAACTCTACCTACAGCTTGTTTTATCCCACACAGGTGCAGGCGAATCGTAGTTTCAGTGTCATTCGAGCAAACTGAAACAGAATGAATTAGAAATGACCTGACCTGATGCAGCCAAACCCTGCCTGTCTGACGGTTAAAGTGGGATGAAGCAAAAAAAAAAAAAAAAAGCTAAAAAATCGTTGTTATTTGGCCAAGGTCTGGTCTGTACATTTGCAGGACACACCAACTGAGATGTTCCAACTCTCAGCTCTTGGTCTGGATTTCAGCCCAGTCCTGGTTGGCTGCAGTCCTCTGGTTTGAACTTTAACCAATGAAATCTTTTTGATCTCGATGTCTCATCAGCCTCTTAAGTGCCATCCAAAGATTTGTTATATCAGAGGACTGAACAGCCCCCCGAGGACTTCTGCAGATTGTATCAGTGTGTGTGGGTTACAGAGACAGAGAGAAGTGTTAGTGTGTGTCACATTTAAGCTCTGTATTCTTAGTGTACTTGCATGCCGGCTGGGCGAGGCGAGCTTTGTAGTGATGTCTTTTTTTATTTTGCTTTAGTGGTGTGTTTGGTCGATCATTTCCTTGCCTTGGTGTACAGTATTATGTTGCAGTTTCCATTAACACAAACAACCATTTCATACTGAGCACCAACTGGAAACTACTGATTCAATTAGGAACACTCAGTTTGCCATTGTAGAGGTCTTTCAATTCATTTACATTCTTGCTCCAACTTGAGCATTTGGAAAGTTGTGCAGCTGTAGTAAAGAAAGAAGGCTTTCTATAATTGCTAACACTAAATCTCATTTATAACATCGCAGAAACTAACACGGTGTCTTTGCCAGAAGCATCATTGGGTTTCATTGTGTTGGTGTGATATTAGCAGTCAAACCAGCTGTCAACATTCTGGGCATTTATGTAGCCAGGGTTGCACTTACTGCATTTATATGTAATGTCGATTAGAAATAGTAATAAATGCTGCAGCCATAATTGGGGTTTATGGAGGGTATCATAAATTATTACAAATTTGATTATCAAACCTTCACTGTATTAGAGCAATTTAAGAATGTTAAATTATCCAGTTAAAAGTCCTGCATCATCAAAGTGTACATAAAGTTTTCAAAGTAAAAGTACATGTTCTGCAGTTAAATAATGTAATGAATTAAAGTGCAGCTAGCATTTTACTGCTGTAACTGGTCACGATTTAGCTAATTAGATAGCTTAGTCGATTATTTTATATAATTTCCAGAGTTTGAAGGCTAAATGTATATTTTCTAAACTCATCATATACATGTTATATCAAATTTTGACCCGTAGAGAACCTAGAAATGTAGTGGAGCATAGTTAGTAGTAGATTTATTAAGTGGCATGAAATGGAAATAAGCAAGTGCAAGTACCTCAAACTTTTACTTAATTACAGTACATTGGTGCATAATTCAATCAAAGTAACGTCTAAATCTAATGTTACTTTCCACCACTGTTACCTGCTGACATGTAACAGAATACTTTTCTCTCACGACTGCAACCCTGACAGCTCTACCTGCCAGTAAACACCACAGCAAGCTCCAGAAAATAAGAATAAATTGACTTTGAATTTAGATTGTTTGGTTAAACTACTCAAACAAATTATAGCCTCTACTGCATCAAAGTCCAGAATGTAAGATGCGCACCAACAAACACATGATCTCACCCCAAGTTGATGCTTTTGGCAAACTGGCTCACATCTAATGCGGTTCCACACTGGACCTCAGAAAGATATCAAATCATTTTCAGCAGAGGAAATGGCAATCAAAGCTCAAATTGTATATTTTTGTGATGATGGGTGAAGTAATTGTACCTTTTGCTCATTGTGTCTCCTCAAATCTCATGATGGGTGGCTCTTTGTCCTCAAATTGGTGCTTCACCAGCTGATAGTTATAAAATGTGAATCTCTAATAGATGAATGTTTGAAGTAACTATTTGCTAGTTTTAAACCATTGGTTTACTAAATCAGGTTGTATCATTAAAACTAGAGAAATTTCTCAGTTTGTAAAGACTTCACAAGGAAACTATTCAGTATAAAACAGGAAGTCACTGAGACATAATGAGTTAGCATAGCTTCCCAAAAACTAGCTAAAGTGGTGCAAAAGATACATCTGTTGTAAATGAAGGTTTTTGTTTCATTTTGATCTGTATAGATGTATTTGTACGTCATAGTATGGTAAATCACTGAGATAATGTTTGAGGTATCTCTAACCAGGAAGAAGTCATAAAAGATCAGCATAAAACTCTATAAAGACTTGAGATACGTCAGAATTAAGATATGTTTGACCTTATGAACAGCTGGTGCTGCCGGCTCCACAACTACAAGATGCCACACCTATGAAAGCAAAGAAAACATTACTTTACCCATCAGCATCATTTCACTGTCTGACAGTGTGTGCAAAGCAGTCTTCTACCTTGATCTGCACCAGACCTGGATGTTATTCAATCTTTGTACAATCTGAATTCATTGGTGTATAGTTCAATCAAACGATTACTAAATGCTGCATCTGAAATCTCCAAAGTCTTTATCGCCTTTCACTAGTGCTAGCGCCTAAATCATGGTGACTTTTTATGGGTTCTAAGCTGCTTCATTAGATCACAATCACACTCTGTGCCAGGTTCTGGTGTCACAGGATCAAGAGTCATGACTTATTCACTTCAGAATCTTACTAAACTCTCTTTTCTTTTTTCCTTCCAGTGCTGAGTTTCTAACCCACCCACCCCTTTCTGTACGAGAAGAGGAAAACTATAAACTCTAAGCTGCTGCTCCTCCATCTCCCCCAGTGGGATTCACTGTAGAAATTGGGAGGGAGATAGAGAGAAAGAGAAAAAAAGAAAAAGGTGTCACTGACACTCCTGACCCGAACATTTCCATCATCATATGCAACCCAATGGAGAAAAATGCTTGTGATCACACGTAAGCCATTTTAACACAGGAGACCAAACGTTTCCCAGCTCTTTTGAACTGATTTCCAGAGCAAATCACAGCATGGATGCTCCCAGCTGAGCAGCCAGAGGGCTTCAGCCTGGGAGAGACTCGGATCTGGGAACCATGCAAGAAGGATGCCCTCTATTTCCACAGCTGTGTGTACTTTAGTTGTCATAACGCTTTACTGACCGCTCTTTTTATTTTTTGAGAAGCTGCATTCACTGCTGTTGATTTCCAGTGAATGTTCCATTATTTTGGCACTCAAAGCACTATGCAAGGTGAGGGGTGGACCATCGTGATGTCTAACGGCAGAGTCTAAGCCAGTGTTTGCCGCTGGGCTGATCTGCTAATCTCTGCTGAGCAACAGGACCTCTAACAGCAGGCTGAAGTCTACTCATACATATCAGAAAACGCCAGCCATATCACACACATATTTGACATGATCCTGTCAATTTGATATTATCTGAATCTTCCAGGAGACTATTGACTGAACATCTTGGGACTTCAAGTTCAGCTGATCATTTTAAATACTCCACCGACGTCTAAGAGTCAGTTTTATTCCATCCTGGTGGAGTTTAACCCAAAGACAGACACACGGATGGACGTACCAGTCGGGGTGAGCAGAAACCTTCAAAGGCGCGAAACTGGCCATAACATCTGTCCGAATAAAAGGAGGTGTCACTGAAGACGAAGATACGATTGACCCTCTTTCTCTCTTTCTCGCTCTCTCTTTCCCTCTCGAGTCTTTACGGTATCTTGCCCCGCCACCCCAAACCCCCCTTCCCTGCATCTCAGCATCGCTGCTGCTCCTCCTCTTTAGCAAATCTGCATGGCATGAATGAAACCAATTAAAACCCGAAGAAAGACAGTCAAAGACACAATGGATGGATTTAAAAAATAAGGGGGGGAGAGAGAAGGGAAGGAGTCCATAAGAAAGGGGGAGAGAGACCATAGATTTCTTTTTTTTCCCACCCAGCAATGTCAATGCAAAGTCATCATCATCATCATCATCCAAGCTACTTTTTAACCCCCTAACCGGCTGCTAATATGTGCAAAACAGCATCTCCTGCAGCAAACTGCTCTCTCTGAAGGCATGATGGATGAGGAGGAGCTCCCTCCTCCTCTAAGAGAAAGAGGGAGGTGGGGGGAGGAGATTCTGCGGACCATACACTCTATACCTCTGGGGATGTGGGAGAAGATAGAGGCTTTTTAAAGAAAGCAGGTATTCAGCAGGAGCGGGAGAACATCTTTGAGAAACTATTCTAGGGACTAAAAAAAGGCAATGATTGCAAATTAGAAATGCATTTTTATGACATTGTTTACCAGCATGAATATTCTGCATGACTTCTGCAAGCCACTCGGATCTCCCCCATGAATTACAGGGCTAGAAATTGAGAATTTAAATGTGAAAATTTAACAAGAGGATGTTATATGCAACAAAGTAAAAATGTAGGCTTATGTTTTAAAAAAAAAGAAGATTTTCTCCATTTAGTTTTTAATGATAAAAACACATATAATTAAGAAAAAAAGGGTTGCAACATCTGCCCTGTTCTGTTTTCTTTAGGATATCTTAGGAGACCCCTCCAACCCAGCTCTCTAAAATCCAAAAAGAGTCCTCCCAACTTCTGCAAGTATTTATTCTGCTACTACGAGTTCGTCTACTACTACTTCAACTTCTCACCTGGCTGCTATTCTGCTTCTTCTTCCTCCTTCTTCTCTTTCTTCTTCCTCCTGTAGCCTTTTACCAGAACCCTTATATGTAACTCTCTCCAATGGCAGCTGTGTGTGTCTGTGTCACTATCTGGACCCAAGACAACCAAACTGATGTTGAACTGAACTGTGCTGTCCACTCCAAGATGTCACTGATTATGTGTATTGAACTGAAAAAATGTGTGTCGTCCCTTTCCTTGGAACTTTCTTCTTGACCTTGATATAGGTTGATATCCAAGGCATCACCTTTGAGGTCGGATAGGTCATCTGAGGTCTGGGGTCAAGATCCCGACAGGAGAACGGGAGGGTACTCACTGGTCAGTTTATTTCCTCAGGTGAAAAGGTACAAGATGGCTGCCTCATCATCCAGGATTGTTGTTCAGCTAGCTTGGATTTATGTCTGTTTCTTTGCCCCAAGCAAGAATTTGCAATTTTGACATTTCTTCTATGGTTTTTATGTTTTTTCTTCTATGGGATGGGGCCAAAATTAGATATAATATATGGAATTGGGGTTAGGGTTTGAGGTAATTGGTGTTGTATGGGGTACGTGTACCCCTGAAGTGTGAACAAACACAGGATTGTAGCCAGGATTTCAGAAATACCCCCAGCTAACCACCTAAAAAAATTGGAGGCCACCAAAAACTTAAATACTCAACTAAAGATAAAGTCTTACTCACTCATTTAAATTATTGATACAATTGAAATGTTATCTATGTGCTACTGTTTGACATGCCCAAACATCCTTATAACAGTCATATTTCATCAAAAAAATAACAGAATCAGCCTTTTTTTTTTTTTTTTATTTGTGTGGTCATACAATGTAAATACCTAATTTCATGTTCGCTACAGACATGATATTAGTGTTCTCAATGGTAGCTACAGAAACTTGGTAAAAGAAAACAACTATGGTAGCTAATGAAGAATCAAGAAAAGAAATATGTGATTTCAGAGATTTAGAGAAAAAAAGAAGGATGTCATCTGCAAATGGTCAGTCCAGTAGCTTTCTAATGGTGTAGCTTTGCAAACCTCTGCCCTTTGTCAAAGAATTATACAATCCCAAGATAAATGAAATGAATAATAACACGTTCTCTTCATCTTGAATGATCTCTTGCTTTCTTTTACCAAAATGGGTCAGGAAAAGAATCACTTCTTCATGCTGTTCCTCATTATATATAAAATGTAGCTTAGTTTGAAAGGTATTTATTTGGAATATACCATCAATACTATCTATAGTAATGAGTCCATTTGACACAACTGACATCACCAAGTGATTACAGTTAATGTTATGTCCTTAGACTACTGCAACTAAATGCCACTGGCCTAGTTATCAGCAATGCCATATTCATGCTGGTACGTCAATTTGTTGTGAGAAAAAACGCTAAGTAAAAAAAAAAGCCTACTAAAACATGTTGTAAATACTATATAAGAAAGACTTAAGCAGTTGGTTTGTGCAGTAATATGCTACAACATCAGACAAACTCACATTTTACAACTGCCCTACAATAAGGTGCTCAACCGGTGAAATAGGGTGGGTCTGTCAGATGCTTATACAAGCTGGTGAGACAACGTAGGAGCAGGGCATCATTTCCCACGGTGGGATGACAGAAGAATCACAGATGTACAGTGTACAGCTCATTAGTTAGACCAGCACTGAAGGAATAGCTGCAGCTTGCATGTGGTGGTGGTTCCCCCAGGGTGAGAGGCAGCCATCTTGGCTCTGTATGTCCAAACAGGGTTGGCCAAAACCCCTATAACAAGGAACAGCAAAACCAGTTCTGCTGGGCTGTGAAGGGAGAAGCATTTTCGCACAATCTGTGGACAGATTTAGATAAAGTAGGTGACAGAGGGAAATATGCAGAAAGATGGAAATATCTTCAAAGGTGGCAGAAACCCTTTGAGTGCCCTGAAAGCTTGCAGGTAGCGGACAGATGTGTTATTACAAAAAAAAAAAAAAAAGTGGTAGATTGTTGGACCATCTGGATTTGGATTGTGCTCATTTTTCAAGCTGTTTCATTTATGTTGATTGCTATGTATTTTGTTTGTGAGGCCATGTGGGCCCACCACCTGGGCAAATGTGTTCTAAACTGCAAGCATGGATGGATTACTGAGAGGGCCTAGTAGGCACAGGGCCATGGGAACCAAATGTCTCTTTGAAGTGACTATTACCATTTTTTGTCTCTTGAAAGTCAATCAAATGACTACAAAGAGAAGCCAAACGAATACAAAGAAGCTCAAAACGACTACATTGAGACTCAAAACAACTTTACAGAGAAACAAAACAACCACAGAGACACAAAACATCTACAAAGAAACACATAACTACAAAGAAACTCATAATAACTACAAAGACACTCAACACAACTACTAAGAGACTCATAACAACTACTAAGAGATACAAAACAACTACAACGAGACTCAAAACCCATGATGACAACAAAGAGAGAATCTCTTTCACTCTGCAGCTTTGTGGGCTTGGTGGGGAGGTTTTACATGTCTATGCCCTGATTGTCATATAATCCATCTATGTGTGTAGCTTTTCCATTTTGTGGCAGACATGTAGTAGGGCTGTAAGCAAACCTAAATATTCCTGCTGATATCTTGTTCTCCATGAAAAATGTCTAACAAACAACCAAGAACAAACATTCGGACCCACCTGACAAAAATTGTCCAGCTATTTGCGGACAAATTCCTGTTGGTACTGCTTTTGCTGAACCCTGTTTAGCAAAACAGACTAAACTTAACGCTTTTCAATAAGGGCTATCGAGCTGACAGAGCTGTTTCTGGAAAGCTGGTTTGAAAAAATTGCTATAAGATGGAGCTTGAGAACTACAATCTTTCTATTGATCTCAATTCTTGAACCTCTAACCCATCTTAAAATATGTTTTGTAGCTGTGAAATGTTGGCACTGGCAATTTTTACAAGATGTGCTTGGTCCACTGCTTTAAATAGTGCACATATTTTCTTTACATGGTTGGTTACACAGTACAATTCCCTTAAATTTGATTATCTTTGCAAATGTTCTTAACAACTCTCAAGAAGTGTGCTTGACTGCCTTTGTGCACTTCATAAACTGAAGATTAAGACTGTTCAAGGCACTCAGACTTTTTGAGAACATGACCATTAAGCTTGTGAGTTTGGCAGCAAAGTTACCACACACTGGCCAGATGCCGGTTTTGAAATTTGGATACAGACAAAGACTAAAAAATCTGCCAGTTTTGCACAGAGCAAGTAGGTCTGCTTTGTAAGCGTGGCAGTCATAATTTAAGATGAATAAACACTAATTGTAGCATTGACAGCATGTAGAGCCATGCTAACTGAGTCAAGTAACTTGAAGGGCCATGATTACAATTGAAGTTTTGTTTGCACAACATTGTGGGGAACAAAGAGTTTAATGTTTGGCATCCACAAAAATGACTGTGTGGTGTCACATTCTGCAGCAGGAAAAAATGGTTTTACAGTGTTTTTCTTTTGTTTTTACATTGTGAATATTCCTGTATCATGCTGGAGGAGTCTTAACAAATGGCAGGGAGGCAAAAATCAAACAGAAAACAGGGCCTATCTCAGGAATACACTATTGAAAATCAGAGAGGCAGATCATCAATATGTTATGATGCTGCAGTATGTATTTTCAAGAAAGTTTAAATACTAATTTCAAATGAATATTCTGATCATTTTAATGAGTAAATCTGGATCTCTATAACTTTACTTGAAGCCTGGAAATAGATTTCTCTGTCTAAACTTTGTCCTTCCACACTGCGCTGGTGTGGACATTTTTTTAAGTGGTACTGTATGAGATAAGAAGAATTGGTTTGGATATTTTATATCACTTGTCTTCCTAAAGGTATATAGTACAGCTTCAGAAATGTCAAAAATAATAACAGCCTACCATGTACTGTATTGTAGCTAAACCAAGGTGAACACAACTTCTGTCAGTGTCATTAACTCTGTTGGGTGTTTTTGCTTTCAACATTAATTTATTTGCGAAAACTGTATTTTTGGTTGACATATATATTTTGTATTTTTTAACACATGCAACTACGATGATGAATTGTGATCATGAAGATTATAACAATGCATCTATAAATGCTTTTGTATACAAGCATGCAGTGAACATAAAGAGAGCCTATGCACGCACCAAGTTGGGCTACAGGCTTCATGTCATTGTGCTGATGGAAACATTTGGTTATGTGTCTTTTGTCAGGTATCGGGGGTTGAGCTAAGGAGGCAAACATGGCCATTATAAAGAAAAGTAGAGCTTTATGTTTCAGACTTTTAACCTGTGTGTGTGTGTGTGTGTGTGTGTGTGTGTGTGTGTGTGTGTGTGTGTGTGTGTGTAGAATATTGCCAAAATCAGAATTACCCACATTGTTGTGTTTATTGCTAGCTGTAGTCCATGCAGGTTAGGGGTTTTACAAGAACAAATGGATATTCTTAAATGAAATGTAGTATTAAAGGGGCACTTCATTGATTTAGTACGCTATTGATCAAGTAGAGATTTGTGAAAGGCAGATTTCCCACATTAGGTACATGTGAATATCTTTTAAACTCAATCCCAGCAGCTTGCAATGCATGTTTTCCAGTATAAAAAAAAAGTTGTATCCTGAGTATAAGCCAACTTGTGACATCAATATGACTCCAGAAAACTCTTCCTGAGCAACAGAATATTCTTGCGTAAATTTAGTAGGGTGCCCCTTTTAGATTATTTTACTAGATCGGTGTAACAAAAACCCAACTGGTCCAACCAGAAATTCTCCTGGGCCTTGGCTCGCAGCCTTTGTGCTGTCCACAGTCCTCATGAAACGAATACTTGCAAGTCTGTAGTGGAGATCATATTGTTGTGTCTGGAGGCTGCAAATTTTCCTTATTCCATGCCAAAAAAGCACATAAGTCCAAAAATTACAAAATGGCTCACTGCCACCGAAAAATATCCCTAAAAAATATTTCTAATCCTTCTGGTGTCCTGCTGAGATCATCTCTGCAACAGTTTGAGAACATTTCACTGTCAGAGTAAAGGTAGTCTGTGTCTCCAGTGTCTTGTTTCCTTTAAACCTCCCTTCTTGAAGATGTAATGAAGACTTGTAGGGCAGTAAGTAATAGCTGTGCAGCTCTAGTAAGACATAGAAACCTTGGTTATTCCACTGCAGCATAGTGGGAACAGAGCAATAATGGTACAAGCTCATTTTAAGGGTCTCTGGTTTGGGATATTTTGCATGTGTGCAGGAATACTGACGTGTAAGAGAGAGAGAGCATGCTGTGAAGACTGAGCTAAGCCACACTCCTGTGACAAGACGGACAGTTGAACTTATACCGCTATCTTTACTTGAAACCCATACGACGACCAAACATATCAGGACAAGATGCAGAGGAGCGGCTCTGCCCACTGTCACTCCCTCCACCTTTCTTTAATGCTGACTGGAGTTTTGACGGCCTAAATGTAAATAGGAGCATTTCAGGAAGGAAGGAAGGAAAACTTTGTTGTGTGTTTTACTTCTGGCCACACCCCAATCAGTGAGGTAAGCTAGACCTTTGACAAAATAATCCTAACTCAATGTCAAGCTTACTAGTTTATCCAGACAGTGTGGTCCTAAACAGAGTCAGCTAGACCTTCAACAAATAACTTGAGGTCAAGCTAACGTTGTGTAGGCCTAAATGGAGTTAGCTAGACCTTTAACAAATAATCTTAACTTAAGGTCGAGCTAACTTGTTTATCCAGCCTGTGTAGCCTAGAGTGGGTAAACTAAACCTGACAAAGTGATCTTAAGTCAAGGTCCACTTACTTTTCAACATATTTCATAGTATTCTGAAAAGCTAATAGGTGGACTTTATGTTAAAACGGTCTGGGATAGATGCGTTTGGCCTAGTTTTCTAGCTTACTCTTTCTGGATAAACTAGCTAGCTGGCTTAACTCAGTCAATCTAACCCTTTCAATAACAACAGATGGACTATGTTCTATTTGCCTACACAGTCTAGGTAAAGTAGTTTGCTAGTCTTGGAGTCCTCAGAAAGGTTTTTAGTGTACACTATTTGTATTAATCGGCCCTACTAGCTTAATATCAGAAATAATCTCACTAAATCTCAATAAAGCCAGTAAACAGAGTTAAGTATATTTGTCAGAACACTGTTTCCAAGCTGAAGAAGCTTTCATGTTGTGTGTCAGTTAGCATTTTAGGCTTTAAAACTCCAGTCTGCATTTCCGCGGTAACCTCTTCTCCTCTCCATCCCATGCTCCTCACCTTTCCTCTCTCTCTCTCTCCCCCTCTCTCTCTCTCCACACTCTCCTCCTCTTCCTCCTTCCTCCCCCACCTCCTCCTTCAGTTACTTTGAGGAAGAAGCTTCTTTTTGCATCCCTTGTTCTTGTGTTTTTGTATCCTATTTTTTTTCAAGATGAATTCTAAATGCATGCGTGGGAAACTTCAAAATGACGACTTTAACTTAATTGCGAATGGCCTTGTGAAGGGAAGCCTCTCCTCTGTCGACAAGAAGCGGTCTTCTTTTCTACCTTTCTCTGTCGGGTTAGAAAAGAAAATGTGGTGACACCACCGAAAAAATAAAAATAAAACATATTTATGTTGCTTTAAGCCAGGTGTGGATGTTTTCACAGAGCAGCAGCAGGCTCAGTTTCATGAGTCTAGTCGTGGTTTTCAAGAAGCTTTGGGAAATCAAGCGGAGTGATCCCTCATTTTTCCATGTTACCTTTTCAGAACATATCCTAAGGATATATTCCTGGGTCATCTTTCTTTCCACTGTTCAAGCTGCTTTTGCAACTTTTTTCTGAATCCTGGATGTCACAGAAAACTTTTTTTTTACTCATTGTCATCCCGTGCCCCTCTGCTGTACCATCTGTTCATCAGTTACTTTCACTGGTTTCAGTTTTTCCTCTTATCTTGTGCTCATTTTTGGCGTGCCTTCTCTTCTCTCTTCTGCTGTGGGCTACACATCACTGTTTGATTAGCCAGTTGTTTGGTTCATGATCTCACCACTTGGATAAATAGCTGGTTTGTGTCCACGGTCGAGAGGCAGAGAAAAAAAGGACGACAGAAGCAGAAAGACGAGAGGCTTCCCTCCATTAATGAATGGGGTTTACTGTATGCTATAAAGACTGATGCTGGATCTGATTTTATTGTCACTACACTGGAGAGAGGAACATTAAAAAAAAAAAATAAAAGAAATAAAAAAGAATCAAGAACTGTATAAAATATATTTCAATGGAATGTTTATTATTTACCTTTTTCTATTTTTGAAACATGTAAAAGAACAAAAAAGGTGAAACTGTAATAATTCAGCAGCATTTGTGAAAAAGAACAGTTCTGCTGTTAAAACGTATGAAGGTTTGACTGTGAATGCTGATTTACCTGAGCAACTCTCCTCCTTAACTGATAGGATAAATAAAAAACCAGATGAATAATACTTTAAAAAAATCACAAAACTACTGGGAAAAAGCAAACAAACTCAGTTCAAAGAGAAAACCTCAAAAACTTAATAAAAACATTAAAAGCTTATGCCAAAATTTTCTACGTTTGTCCTGTGCCTTTCTTTACATGGTTGTGTGTTTTGCATACATTTTATGATGAATATCTCTTCAGTACAGCACCCTCTAGTGGACACATAGACAAATAGCATTTTCAGGATGCAGCAAACTGGTTCACTGCAGTGAGGAAGAGGAAAATCCAGTCAGTTTTACGATATGAAAATCATAAATAGCTTCCAGTAGAGGTGCTGAAAGGTGGAAATGAAGAGGAAGATGAAGCAGGATTGATGTAAGCTGAAGAAAGAATGAAATCCCAGAATCCAGGTGCACTAGATCAGCTGACAGCCCTTCATTTGACCAGTGCAGCCCGTTTCAATCAGTGTTGAATCAGTAGGTAGAGACGTCACACAAGGCTGGAATATTAACTGGGTGAATTAGTCAGCCTAGAGTCTTAGGTTGACTGCTTGTCATTTAATCAAAGATCCATTTGGGACACGTTTTCAGAGACAATTAAAGCCTAAATGCTTTGAAGAAGCAGCACCAAGTGGATTCTCATGTAGGCCACAGTAGCACATGCATATCAATATATAGAGATTTTATCCTGATCGCAGCCAGAAGCAGTCACACAGTCAGACCTGACACCCCAGTACTCCACTACAATCCTTCCACCTTTAAAACTGTTTCCTCCATCTGTTGATCCCAGAATAAGTTGACCTATAGTATGTCGTCCAAAAAGTGAAAAAATGTCATAGTATAGTATGTCATCCAAAAAGTGAAAAAAAAAGAAGAAACGTCATAGTATAGTATGTCATCAAAGAAGTGTAAAAAAAAAAAAAGTCACACTATAGTATGTTGTCCAAATAGTGAAAAAAAAAGTCATAGTATAGTATGTCATCAAAAATGTGTCAAAAAACGTCATGGTATGGTATGTCGTCCAAAAAGTGAAAAAAAATGTCATATTATAGTGAAAAAAAGGTTGCCACCTGGATTTAACTAAGCAAATAGGTGAGAACCTTCCATTGGATGGTTACTGCAGTGATGAATATGTTTCATCTCGCAACAACTTATTTGTGAGTAGCTTTTCATTTCTTAAACAACCATGTCTGAAGACATATCCTGTGGTCATGGATGTTAACCTGTTTCAGAAGGTTCCTCGTAGTTTCAGTTGTAGCATCTGGACTTGCTAGAGTTTGTCCAAGACGTTCCACCTCTCATCGATGAGAGGTAGAATGCCTTGGACAAACTCTAGCAAGTCCAGATGATTGAAACTACGAGGATAACCATGACCTGGATGACTGAGAACCTTCACAGACACGTTTCAGAAGGGTCAAATGATTGGCCTGCATCAAAGAAAGAAAACAACTAAGGAGATGCTGACACTAAGAACCGTCCAACGCATTGTTAAAACCTGGACGGATAGTGGTGAACCGTCATCTTCGAGGAAGAAATGTGGTCGGAACAATCTCTTGGATGATCTTCAGTTTACTAGGGAGCATAAAGTTTGGACTCTGGAGCAATGGAAGAAGGTCATGTGGTCTGATGAGTCCAGATTGACCCTGTTCCAAAGCGATGGGCGCATCAGGGTAAGAAGAGTGTCTGACTCTCCCATCATCAATACAAGATCTTGCCGGAAAATGAATGCAACTCTGGATGGAAATAAACGCTGTGACGTTGCATAAGTTTATTGAAACGATGCCACAGTGAATGCGTGCTGTACTCAAAGCTGAAGGCGGTCCAACGAAATATTAAAGTGTGCGACTTTTTTTTTGGACGGGCAGTGTATGTCGCCCAAAAAGTGGGAAAAAAGTCATAGTAGTATGTCGTCCGAAAAGTGTCAAAAAAGTCATACTATAGTATGCCGTCCAAAAAGTGAAAAAAAGTCATAGTGTAGTATGTCGTCCAAAAAGTGAAGAAAAAGTCAGTATAGTATGTCGTCCAAAAAGTGTCAAAGAACGTCATGGAATGTAACACAAATATAAATGAGCAGAGATTGTTGCTGGAAAGCGCAAGTTTCATTTTGTGCACATTAGCCTGACTTAAATTCTGATTTGTAAGGAGGAAAAGCCTTTGGCCAGTGATGTTGGAGATCATAGATCATACTGGAGACAGTAGAAATAGGGATAATTTCTTCAGTGGAAAGCAGATGAATTAACTGTACACACTGTATTCAGTTGATGTGGATTGTCTCTAGAGTAATAACTTTGTTTCTGGCAAGACGAGTGTTTCACTGTATTGGTGGCATTTCAGAGTCAGATGTCTAAATAGCCAGATTCTACTCAGGAGAATCCAGAGCATTCTCATTTTTGTTTCAAGAGTGCATGTTTTCTGTAACATTTCGTAATTTGGATGAAATTTAAATAAATGTGAAGAAAATGGTTTATCTGTGGTACTGTGTAATACCAAAGGACAATGATACAACACTCCAGTTTTGTAGGCCTATACCATTGAGTGCATATACAGATGGACAAATGTCAGTGATGTTACCCTCGGGTTTTCCAAACAACAATTTTGAAGCTCATTGTGGTAGCGGCAGCCATTGCCATCTTATCAGTGCCTGATTCCTCCAAACTAATGGATAATCCAAAAATGAGCAAAGAGGTGGAGCATGGATGGAGCTGAAGCGACGATGCAAACGTCTCTGCATGGACTATCGTGTGACGTGCCACCTGCCACTCAAAGCAGCCATACCCTTAATTATGCAGAACTTTAGACCTTAATACAGTTTAAAAAGGTGAATTGGATCAAAACACACAAACTTGACATGGAGACCAAAACCATGTTTGTACCAGGCTGCAAACATGTTTATTTCTAGTGTATAGTTGGGCATTTTAACATGGAGGTAACAGGAATTGACTTATTTTTGAAGTCACCCTCAAGTGGACATGTGAGGAACTGCAGTTATTAGCACTTGAGTGTTGGCTTCATTCTCAGCCCTGAAGGTTACTCTTGGCCTATATCCAATGCAGTGGAAGACCTTTTTATATTAATATAATTTGCATTAAATTTATTGTTTATGAAACACTGACATTACTGCCATACATAAAAATAGACACTTTGCTTTGACCCAACTACATTATGTACTTTAACTTACATGCTGAGAATAATAAACTGTGTTTTCATTGACTGTCTCTTTGCTTCCGTGATTAGATCAGTTCATGCTTGCAGTAGTAGCACTGCTGCAAATGTTATTGCATTTAAGCAGCACAACTGGAAATAATCCACTTTATAGGTGTGAAAGAAACTGTCCAGAGGACATATTTGATGAAAAAAAAGTAAGTCTTGGTAGTGCTTGATTCATGCTGAGCTCGACCCAATAAATTCCCTATAGAAATATGTGTGCAGCAGCTCAGCTCTTTTCTGTGTAGAAAAAGCATTTAGGTTAATAAGGCTACATAAGAGCCATAAATAAACTCATTAACTGCTAACAGCTTATCTGCATTCTATCTAGATTTACTATTGAAACAAGTGCAGGCGAGAAAAAAGATCAGGCGTTTGTATCAGGACTGAACAACACTTTATTCTGTACTTTTCCAGAACTTCTGTACAATACCAACATGTTCAAGACCTGGAAATGATCACTTCTGTCAGTAATCCAGGTTTTGTAGAGCCACAGAAGAAACCCTGCTTTAAGCACAACACAACACAACCAAACAGGGATTTAATCTCTTCTCTTCCACTTCAGGAAGTGTGTTGCAATCAACATTTTGGCAATCACATATATTCTGCTAGAAGCTGCTTCTCATAACCATTCTATAACGTAATAAAAGAAATTAAAAGGAATGCCCTATATTAGTAATCCCATTTGAATCTTCAGCGAACCAAACTGCTGCCAGTGGACCAGAGTTTGACAAACGCTGACAGCAGAAACAAACCGCTCCCCTTCTCTCCACCAACATGGCTGTAAAGAGCTAAAGGCAGACACCAGAGGACAATGGAAGGCAGGAAGGAAACCAAACAAGCACAACGGTCATTTATTTGTCTGACCCTTTGTCTCACTGCATTCAAAAGCTTCTTGAATTATAACATTTGACATGTTGGGAAATGTTCTCTTTTTAAAGACTGATGCCACTTTCATGTCCGTTTATTTAAAATGAAGCTGTAGCCAGAAGCTGCTTATATTAGTTCAGCAAAGAGACCGATGACAAGATGAAACTACCAGCCTGGCTCTGTCCAAAGTTAACTAGCACCTCTAATTCTCACTCATTTATGTACACCAAAATAATATAATTAGCACCAACTTGTCTATTTCTTGGCTGGGAGCAGAAACTTTCTAGAGTCTCCGCAGGTTTCCTGGCAACTCCTAAGAAGTTAGAAGCTGCCCTGAAAATAGATATAATGTTCATGTCGAGGTTAAATAAACAATTAGAGGTGTTGGTGTTTATGAACAGAGTCAAGCTAGCAGTCCTCCTGTTTCTAGCATTTATGCTAAGTTAAGTGGCAGCTAAGTAACTTCCTATTGGACAAGAGTGGTTTCAATTTCATTTCACATTTCCTAAAATGTCAAACTTGTTTTTAAAGGCTCAGTTTGGATTTTTTTTCTTTTTTCAACTCGATCAGCATGCAACACTTACATGCTGCATGCACTCTGTTAGAGTTACTGGTTATTGTAATCATTCTTCCTCTTCATGCTGCAAAGTTAACTTTTGAGTTAATACACAGCTTTCCGAGTCGAAACACAAGGATGAGGACAGTAGATTCCCATCATCTCCAGGAGTCAATTCAGAGCCAGAATGAACACGAGGAATGATTACAACAACCCACAACTCTTGCAGTGCATACGAGCCTTTGAGTATTAATCTAAACCTCTCCTTTTAGAGTGTTTTCCACACTCTGCTCCCTTTCCTTCTTCTTCTCCTCCCAGAGAAAACTCCCTCACTGTGTTTATACTGCAAGCAACGCCGCCTGTCAACAAGTCTATTCCTTTTTAGCACTGTTGACGAGTGAATCTTGGCCAGTGTGCGCAGGGCCAGAATCAACTGTGAGCTGACACAGGCTGCAGCATCAGTGCCTGGTGATTTTGCAACACTGAACCCCGTCTGTGTCGAGCCTGACACCTACTGGTGGAAATTATGCACCTGAAATGAACATCAATTGACTACAGGGTTGTTTGTTTGTTTTTTCCAGCAAAAGGTTCCAAGTCAGCAAATATCATCTTGCAAGTATTAAATCAAATTATGTAGGAACCATTACAAATGCACTAAAAAGGCTTGAGCAAAGGGGTGCAGCATGACTGTGTTACTTGCAGTTTGCACACATTGGGATTCCTCTTGTTTTCCCTCCATTAGTTTCCCTGAACGCAAGTGGATCTAGCTAAAGCACAGGATGGTTTGGTTTGTATCTTAATCACAAAGAGCCAGCAGCCCAAAAAACAGCAGGGTTTACAAATAAACAACGCACCCTACACACTGCAAATTACTGTTAGTTTAGTACAACAATGAGAAAACAGCATAACAAAGGGTATAAAGGTGGATGTCAATGAAACTGACATTTCTCTACTGCGTCTTATCTGGTAAACAGATTTACTGTCGATTCAACAGCACGATTAGAACTGAAAGCTAAGCAGAAGGTTTTTTTTCTTTTCATATAATACACAGGAATCATATTATTCAGGCATCCAGAGCTGCTGATGTTTTCATGAGGCCTGCTTGTAGAGGCAGCTGAGGTCCAGACTCAGAGAGGTGCGGCGTGGATTCACTCTGGCCAGAGGAGACAAGGCACGTGACTTGCAAAGCCTTGGCAGTCACTTTCTCCATCTACCTTCTACTTTTTAAAAAGGTACGTCTTTCCTTCCCCTAAATTCAAAGAAGACGAGGCTACTTTGAAGGAGAGCCTGCTTTCATGAACGCCACCATCTTCCACCTCTCCAGCCAACTCAGGCCAATGTCCCTGACTTTCCCAGGATAAGGTCCCTCCATTTAGCCCAAAACTGCATCCAGCTCTAGGCCTCTTCCTCGCAGATATCTAACAGTCTTTCCTTGGGGAAAGAATCTAAAACACGTTTGGGCTGGTGGATCAAAGAACTGTCTTAGAATGCTGTAATCATCTTCTTTTGTCTGACTAAATAATCAAGCCGTGAAACTAACCCTTTGTATCCACAAGCAACAATTGCTGGTTAATCTCCAAATCTATCCTGGTTCTGGGAAGCCGCCTTGAGTTTTAGAGTCAAGCTGCTCATCAAAACGGTAACTGGTAAGCTACAAAAGTAGCACAAATGCACCGCTACATGTCAAACATGCCAGCATTTGACTAGCGGATGATTTTTTTATTTTATTTTCAGGAGAGCTCTACCACCACTTCTTCCTCCCTCTGCAACACAAGAGAAACTTCATTCCAATCTTAAACCCTGGACTCACTTTGACTCATAAAGCCTTAAACGTAGGCATCACATCCTCTTCTGTGATGTTGTTCCTCCACTGCAAACAAAACAAAAAAAATGTCCTTTTGTCTTTAGTTTTCGGCCTGGCTCTGAGTCCAGCGCCGGCCAGGGAGTCAGGGCTGGGAGCTGCCCTGACTGTCGGGGTCCGTCCCAGAGGAGCTGGTGTCTGAGTCTGAGTCGTCGTCATTGTGGTCGTCCTCTGCCAGGCTTTTCTCCCGTATTCGCCTGTGGGTGGCGCTGAGGCGAGCCAGCAGGCCCTGGTAGTCGAAGCGGCCACGCTTCTCGCCAAATGGGTCCTGGAGAGATGCAACATTGACATTAGTATAGGAGAAAATTGATTGATATGTGACCTAAGTATGGCACGTAAAGTATGTCGATACAGGATCTAAATAAGTCACAAATCCAACAGTCTGCATCCTAAGCCTCCATCTTTCCTGGGATAACAAAAACAAAAAAAACCCTTTGTAACTATTTTACGTGGGTGTTTACAAGTCTGAACTGCAGTGAACAATAGCACATGATTGAACGGCAGAACAATTAATGAAATCGCAATATGGAAAAGTTGTCCAAATTGTAGGAGCTGTAATTCTTCATGCAGGTACAATGGGTCACAACATACCATTGTATTTGAAGCATTGTGGAGCAACAAAGATGCCCTGGCCTATAAATCATATTCTCTAGATGTAAGGGAACGTGTTTGCTTGCTAGGGGTCGCAGCAAAAGTCACATCATCATTTTTATATTGTTTTTGGTGGAAAAGAAATGCAAAATTTACCATTTCTACTCAAATCTGACTCATATCTGTCAAAAATAATCGCAATATGATTGTTTCTGTACATAATTCTGCCCTACATGAGTGGAATATGTGTGTGTTTTCCTTGTTTTGAAAGTTAAAGTAGAAATCAATAGGAATTGTGAGGATGGAGAACAGGGGAAAGAGATGCAGCAGGTTCAGCCGGTGGAACCAAGGACTCAGCTGTTAATGGCATTTTCACCCATGCAGTATGCGCCCAAACCACTCCACCATCAGCTCACTCCATAGTGTATCTTTTTTTAAAAGAGGCAGAAATGAAACTAAAGTAGGTTTGAATTATGTATCAAAAAAGAAACGAAAAATAGAAAGCTACTGGCAAGAATCTGAAAAGCTCTCCTGCTCATTTAACATGCACTATTGAGATGTTCCCTAACTTCAGCTCAGTGTACTGTCGAGTCACTAAGGTGCACAAATGTCGTTCACATCTGTTTGTAGTGTATTATCTGTTCATATCTGCATAATGTGCATGTACTCATTTACATTGCTACACTACAGGGGATTGGTTCGGTACATAACACTCACTATAAACGTTGCTCTCTGTTGGCTTTGGCAGTGAAATGCTGCTGTATGTAAGATGTATTACAGAGCTCTCCAGTGGAAAAATCACATTTTTAACCTTGTAACTTCCCATATGATGTTGTTTTTATTAGTCTAGAAAACATGTATGGCTGAATTACTCTAATATTACAACTAGCCAAGGTGTAACACAGAGTAGTTTTACAGTGTGTGAGCAGAGTCGTAGGTGAGCTGGAGTGCTCCACCTGCAGCAAGTGGACTTGGGTGCACAGAGATGCATGGATTTCCACATTCTAAAAAAAAAAAGCAATAGTTGCATCTAAACCACTTTAAGGCATGATGGGATTATTTTCATGGGAAAAAAATCTAAAAATGTAACTTTGATATACAAAGATGAAATTTTAGGGGTTCAATTGATGATCAGAAAGGACTTTAAGAAAGGGTGGAAACTAAGTTCCAATATGGCGCAACATTAACTACTACAAAAGTTGCTCACAGGAAATATCTGCTATGTTTTTGAGGGCTTTCTGACAGCTGAGCTGCTGACTTTCTATTTGCTCCCCAAGCACATGAGTGTGTATGATGTCAAAATCGTCAACGAAGCTTGTGATATATCTCCAAAAATGCAATAAATATATAATATTTTTTTCATGCCTTTGATGTATTAATATTAGTAAATCTTTAAATCATTATTAAGCCTTTTTTACAGAATTTTGCTTACATTCTCATGGTCTTTTTTTAAATCAAATCCTGAAAACCCACTTTTTTAGATTGGCTTTTAATTCTGTCTAGGGCAGTGTATTTATTTTGGCTGCTCTATTTTAGGAAGTTCTGGAAGGCTTTCAACAACCTGCAGCACTGTCGCACCTTCCACAGTCAACACCTGTGTTTTATGTATTGTTTTTATGTATTATTCTTGTATTTGTTTCTTAATGTATTGTTTTTATGGCTCTGTTGAAAAGCACTTTGGGTACCATTTGGTTATTGTAAAGGGCTATACAAATAAAATTTGATTGATTGATTGATTAATCTACAGATGGAAAATTACAAACTGATAACAGAAGAAACATTTAAAATAAATAATGAAGGGCGTGTAACACATGGATTAAAATGCCCTTAGAAGCAGAATTTTCAGTTCGGCTACCAGCTGGAGGATTCTTTACTGCATGTCAGTCCCATATTCTCTCCCCACATTTCCCCACATTGTTACTGTGCAAATAAAGGCAAAAATGCCCTACGGAGAAGATAGTTTAAAGAATAAATAAATGATAAATCCAGTCACCTGCATGTTCTGTCCCTGCAGATGCAGTCTCTCTTTGCACACTCCCTCGTAGAAATCATAGTATTCTAGGAAGGACTTTTCCATCACACTCCTGTAGACAGACAAACACACACACAGGCACGATCCAATCATTTAATAGGCAGAAAGATTAGAAGGAACTTAAGGAATGTGACACGGAATGAAAAATAAGTAAGAGGCAACTAAAAATAAGTTGGAGGTTTGGTTCATCTCACCACAGAGCTTCAGGACAGGGAACTTTGCCCTCCAGCATGTCACACACAGCGACCCTCATCGTTTCATGGCGGATACACTCGTTGTAATTCTTACTGTCCCCTGGGTGACGCTCCTGAGAGACACAAAGAACATATTTACTTGCCTTGTAGTTTAAATGGAAATATAAACACACAGAGAGGGCATGACAGTGTGACACTGACACAGAATTTCTTGTCTTAAAAAAATAAAAATTAAAAAAAAGACGGAGAGAGGGGTACCTGTTCAAAGCCAGGCTCATTGTGATAGGGGTTCTCCGTCATCAGAGACTGGATGGAGATGAGAACCGAGGAGATACTCTGGGCTGGACTCCATGCTGGGCCTGTCCATGTCCTACACACAGAAATACTCACAATGAACACACTAATCCTTAATATATTCCTCTTTTAATAAACTATACAAACCCTGACTCACCCGAGGATGCTGAGGCACACCTTGCCGTTGCGGTAGAAGTTGGGGTTGAAGCGGACGGTGTTGTGTCCGGTGGTGATGAGCTTGACCCGCGGCGGGTGGATGGGGTAGTCGGGGGGGCAGCGGAACAAGAAGAGGAAGAAGCCGCCTTCGTACGGTGTGTCGAACGGCCCCGTGATCAGGGCATGGATCTGAAGAAGGAGACAGTCAGAGGGCAGAGGAGAGGGATTAACGGAAGAGAGGAAGGAAGGATAAGAGAGGTCAAAAGAGACGTACACAGGGAGAGATGGATGACAGAGACAAATGGACCACGAAGCAGAAAATCTGACCTACAAAACGACTGACAACATCCACATGAGAACTCGCTGAGAGGCAGAAATGTACAAGTGAGAAGAACATCAAGTTTTAGAGATTCTGTGATCTAAAACTCCACCCCTGTTTGGTTTCCGGTGTGGTTTAAACTCTAGTTGAAGTGGAAACCACCACTGAGGTCCAAGGGTGACACTTTCTGGAGAAAAACAAAAATCAGATACTGCACAACTTGCACACAATATTTGTCAGATTCCCTTGTTCTCCAAATAGCCAGTGACGATTTATTTTATTTTCTTTCCAGCATAAAAGCTCCTTCTTGACCCTTGATATCTCGAGAAATTAATTTTAACTCAAGGTTATCTTTTTCCAGAGTCTTTACAACTCACAGTCGTCATCAGCAGATTGAGTTTCCTCAGTTGACATGGAGATGGCTCAGTTAAATGACGCAGCAGTTGAAAGCAGTGGAAACAGCTGATCACTAGACCTTGTGTTAATTCTATTTAGTCAAATTCATGTTCAGTCCATCAGTTTATAAATAGAGCAACAGTTTGTTCAGACTGTGTGAGCCATTGTATTGCATGCAGAATGTTGGCAATAATACCAGATTTGTGTACAGTAAGTGTCAGTACACTGAGGCAGAAAGACAATTTTACTGCCAACCTTTAGTTTCTGTTCCAGGTAAGTCTGAGGTTTGTTGATAACCTTTCTGATTGTCAAACTGCTCTGCTCTGAACTCATCCGTTTCTAATGATTGCACCATGTTCCCAGATCTCAACAATTACAGTTATTTGGCGATTACAGTGTTATTTTTATTCAGTTCAATTTAAAATACGCTATTTGTTCCTCAAGTGGGAATTTGAGACACAGGAATCAGCAAAACAGAGGTGTGCTTAGTGGTACCAAGGCCCAACAGCCAATGAACTGTATTATTCCAGTACCTTACTGAGTCTGATAAGAACATAGACTGTGTATAAACATGGACAACATGTCACTACTTCATGCCGCTGTGCTAAATGAAGCCAAAACATCTGCTCTCTTTTTTCTGGTGATATCATTTGCAACCGTCTGTGCAGCAGTGAAAGGAAGTGAAGATGTGGTATCGAGGTCCTGCATCCTGCCTGGCTTGAATATGCAATCTTGACTTTGAACTGTTGTGGAAACTTGCCATACACGTATCATATTTAGAATAACAAGGATTAGTAACTGCTAGCTGTCTAGCTATAGGCGGGGAGTTCTCTTGTGGAATGGTTTGGCCGAGGAGCTCAAAGTTTGCTCTACCATTATCCAATTAAAAGAAATGTTATGATAAAATATTTGGAAGAGAGAGACTGATGCCCTCAGCTGTGAGCATTAAGGGAGAGGGGTGTGGGGTCAGGGAGTGTTCGGGCTGGTCGTTGTTTTGTTTTGACGATTTTGTGTTATTATTGTATTTTGTGATGTTGTGTGTCTTGTGAGGGTGAGTGGGGGGATTGGAATTGTATAAGCGTCTGCTTCATCCATCCCCTTTTCAAACCATGCACTTGTTTATGCTATGTTATGTAAGCTGTATTGTGTGCAGGTTTGAAATAAAATTATTTACTTACTTACTTACTTACTTACTATCTGGCTACATATCAACTGCCTGGCAGGACCTTGATTTATTTTATTAGTTTATTTCATAGGGACAGTGCATATTGATGAACATCTGCATAGGGACAGTGTAAATATGCCAGATTATAGCAGAGATGCTAATTTCCGTCTGTAGTCCCTAGGCAGGTGATGCCACATGTCCATCCAGAACCTGGTAGCAAATGACGTCAGGATAGAGCAATCTCTACAAAACTAAAGGTAACATGGGACACCAGATCCTGTAAGTTTGCAACTGGTTTGAGGCAGATACGAGACCGATTTGGGAAAAGCTCACCATGAATCTGTCTCTCCAAGACAAACATGTAATCTCAAATATACCTGCATAAGTATCATCTATAGGTTTTGGCCCTGAGATCAAGGTGGCTAGTTACAATAACATTGGCTGTCATTCTCCTTCTCTTAATTAGCAACAGCTAGACAGCAGCTCAAGTGATTTTCTGAACAAAGCATCACATAGAACTGAGCTGTTGTAGTGTTTATCTGATTGCAGATTGAATGACCTGCAGGGCGAGGGAGTGATGTAAGTTACAGCAGTGAAGACAATACAACTTTTTTACTTCAGGTCCATGAGTGCAATTCGTCCATGTATGTTAGTTGATGGATGCTTGAGATTCTTATGTTTTCTAAAATATACTAAACAGCTTCAAGTATATCATCATCTGCTGGATTGGAGTAGACCCCGATTTGCACGAAGCAGAGGAATATTAGGTCCCTATTACAATTTAGATTTGTGATCTGGTCAACACAGACTCATAAATATGGCTTAAAATGAATCACCTGAACCGGTTGATCTCTGAGCCAGGATGTGCTGGAGATTTCTTCCTGTTACATAGAAGCGTTTCCTTTTCACTGTTGCCAAATGCCTTAAAGGCAACCGCTGGATTTCTCTCTTTAATGCTGTATTTCATTTAGCCATGTAAATTTGTATTGTTAATGTTTTGTTTCAAATGGGTCACCTTCTGTTTTAAATATGCCACATAAATAAAGACAATTTGACATTAAATTAATCTGGATTTTATCCATATTACAGATATCTCAAGTGTAAAATAGGTTCATGGTGTGACTGTGTTGTCAGACTGAACTTGGCCTCTTACCTTGGTCATGTCTTGAGGATCAGGGACTACAAACATCCCTGGTGGAGGTTCCTTGTAGATGGACATGATATCCCTGCAGAGACAGAGAGTAAGGGGGAGACAGATTAACTTTTTGAAAATGATAAGATTGTGGTATAACAGGAAGCAACTCACAGAAAATGATGTTCCTAACCTAGCCGCTATCGTGATGTGTACAATTTTCATCATGATTTTACCTGATAGAAAAAAGATCCAAGGAATAATGTCTGCAGTGTAATCTGGGGATTTTCTTAAGAAACTGTGTCATTGGTTATGAGACCACACGTTTTTTTTATGTGATTCACTCCTTGCATGACTTGGCAGCAAAAAATGTCAGAGACAGACTCCTCAAAACCACAGTAGAAGAAAGAATCCAATCCATCCAGCTGATTAAATGTGATAATTTAGTGACTCTTCATCATGTTAAATCAGGAAGCAACACGCCCTGGTGTTATGCCCTGGTGTCAGTGTCTAAATGACTGTAAATGCTCTAGTTTCCTGAAGTTCATCTGTAAAGTTCCTGATAGTTTCAGTGATGATGGAAACTTAATAAAAAGGTTTCACTTTCGATTTTACTGACTTTATTGAATTTTAAGGCCTTAGCTTCCCTGAAACTGCACACCTGTGTGAGAAAAAAGTTTGAAGTACCTCTTTATCCTCAGGATGCACTGCTGGGAAGCCTTCTCGTTGTCCCAGTCCGTGCTGAGAGTCGGGTCCCAGGAAGTGGCGTGGATCTGGGACAGGAGGCCCGCTCCTGCCACCCCGGCCACCCCTAACCCCACACCGGGGAGAGGCGAGGAGGCGTGTACGGTGGGAGACACGGCCACGACAGGTGGCGAGGAGCCGGGAGTGAACGTGTTCCCGAACCCGACCGGGGTAGCAGTGACAGCGGACATGGGGGCCACCAGAGCCGTTAGGC
>OMNN01082822.1:0-12344 GCA_900302755.1 Chromis chromis | reverse complement strand
GTCCACACGAAGCCGAAACGCGTATCGTTTCCAAAACGTTCTCCATCCACACGGCGCCGTTTCAGTAAATGTGACTGTCCACACGAATTCACCTGAAACGACTGATAACGATGTAAAACGCATGCCAGGCCTGTTGGTGGCGCTGTGACGGCGTAATGGAAACTGGCGGCGGGACTTTAGGCATGCACAGAAATCTGATACGATGTAAACATAGAACATGAAGTGGCGTATTGTGCTTTCCATATTTGTTTGGTGATCACGGTGATAATGCAGAAGAAGTATACTTTGCTGTTATAGCGATAACAGGGTGACTAGTTTCAGCAGTACACACGCAACACTGTACGGCGCCATAGTTGTAGTCCTTTTCTGAGTTTGGCGCATGCGCATTTATCGAGAGGTAGAGCTGTGACTCAAGCGGCAGAAGTGCCGGTTTCAAATCTTTCCACTCTGGGACCTGGTTTCAGAAATGATCGTTTTCAGACCCCAAAACGCCGGCTTCGTGTGGATGATAGACCACAAACTATGGTATACTAGACCACAAACTATGTATACCATATACTATAGATATGACAAACTATTTGTGCGTTTACGCCTGGCTTCGTCTTCGTGTGGACGGGGCCTAATTGTATCGTTATTTAAATATAACAGTGTATTTAGTTAGTTATGGCTGCCTGTATTGCCTTATATAAATGTCAAAGTGTAAAAGTCAGTACTTCTATAGTTAGGCTTAGATTATGATGATATATATATAAAATAGTGTCCAACTATTACCCTTGTCTACTGGACCGCCACGCTCCTCCAGCCGGCGAGACAGCTCCTCTTTAAATGCCTGGTTTCTGTGACGACGGCCTGGAGTGAAGCCACAGATGGGCCTGTCCACTGGCCGCGCCACTTCCACCTCCTGGGTCATCTCTGCAAACCGCATCACCAGCTGCACAAACAGAGCATGTCGTGTGTGTCAGATGAAAGGAAATTTACAAGTTAATAGAAAGATACAGTCCAAGTGTGGAATGAACTTACCAAGGTTTCCTCGTAATCGTCAGCCTTAGGATTCACACAAACAACCATCCTGACTTTTCCTTCTCCATCAAAGTAGTTTTTAAACAGGTGGGTTACTTTGGAGTCTCTGTAGGGGACCATCTATAAGAGAAAACTCACATTACCTACATGATTCATTAGTGGATGTAATTAAAGAGCCCGTATTATTTACATTTACAGGTTAATAATTGTATTTTGGGGGTCTCCTAGAATATACTTGCTCTAATAATCAGAACACTATTTTTTTCTTACACTGTACTTTGCTGCAGCACCTTTTCTAACCCTCTGTCTGAAATAATCAGTTTTAGCTCCTGTCTCTTTAAGGCATCCTTCTCAAAAATCCCAGTCTGTTCCGACTGGTTAGCTGGACCGACAAAAGCGAGGCCATGCTGGTCCCGCATCATAGCCCTGGATCTAACAGTATAAGGATGTAGCCCTAACAATAAGTGACAAAATACTGGTGGACTGC
Source organism: Chromis chromis (assembly GCA_900302755.1). Lineage (NCBI taxonomy): Eukaryota > Metazoa > Chordata > Actinopteri > Pomacentridae > Chromis > Chromis chromis. Next base: position 10,837 of record OMNN01082822.1, on the reverse strand, counting down.
GAGTAAGCTGCTCACTCTTTGTTTGAGGTCTGGCCAAGCTAACTGCTAGGCAGACATTATGCAAATGTATCGCATGTTAACGTAATGTGCTATGTGAAGGACAGGTAGAAACACAAAAGGCACATTATGGGTTCTTTAAAGTTCATCTCTAAAAGTATTTTGACAACACATACCTTGTTTGTGCCGCACATTTGGTTCTCTCGAAGTATCTCAATGCATGTCCGCAGATTCAGCAAAGACTGGTTAATGTTACCTGAAAGATAAAATGTTGTTAAATCTCACATAAACCTCAGCTGACATTAAAACTTAATCCTTATGTTCGTTAACAAACCTGCTTCCCGTATACGAGTGCCCTCTGCTCCTGTCCTGCCAGTACGCTCGCTTCCAGCCAAGTCCACCAGGCACAGCTGACTTACACTCACCTGGTTCTTGTCCTGACAATCAAATGAGAAACAGACTTTGTCAAATACAATTCATCCAAGTAGGAATTTACAAACCTGCACTCAACTCTAGAGCCAGAAATTTGGTTTTACTTCAAGCTGACCTGGAGAATGTTGTCGCCGTCTGCATCGAGAGGAGCCTGAGCCATTTTAATAATGAACACACTGTGTGAGCGACTGGACTCTCTGTTCAGACGGGTGTTCGCAACCTTCCTCTTCTTTTGACCTGGAAAAACAGAACAGGCAACTTTTACACCATGTTAATTCACAGACAGCATCATCGTGATCAATTTAAATTGAATTTTAAGCACAAAACTATTGATTTCCTATTGAACTATTGATCCTTTCAACTCCTTTACAACCTGCTCAGAGAGAAGATTAACTGCAGTCATTTCCTGGACAGAGCCGACCCGGAGGCCGACAATTCCAGGTCAGTCACATCTACAGTCATCAGTGCAGTGATTTTTTCATTTTAACATTTTTAGCCCTTTCCATTTATTTGGACCCCTGGTGCAGATCTTACAGCAACTCACCTCTCCAGAACACTTGAAACGCCTCCTCAGCAGACTTGACTTCAACCTCCATACAACCAGCCACATACATGTTGTGATTCTGATCCTCTCTGAGGATTTTAGACTGAGGTGGTCTACATTGAGAAAATAAATGAGTTATTCACTGAATACGTGGAACTGGAGTTTCCATGCAAGTATCAAGCATTGAACGGGGGGTGACGCGGGGTATGAAATGTTGCTTGATTCCAGCCACAGAAAGTAATCAGTCACAATCAAGCGTCATACAGAGGAACACAGGTGTAGGGGCATTCAAGAGCTTTGCCATGACAAAGACTACAAGCAGCAGGGGGGTAATGTAAGGATTATTAAGACTAAAGGAACCCTCATCAACACTGGAGACGTGACCTGGTGTAGCCTGCAATCAGCAGCTCTGGTAGTTTTACACAGGACTGGGTATTGTTGTATTATCAGTATGTTTTTAGTACTGCCTTAATGTGTCCATAGCGGTGAGTGTAGTAAATGAAGTACCAACATTTTGCATTATTGGATACCTGCTCAGATTTAAACATTTTCATGGCTTATTCTTTGATTAGACATTTTGACTTAAATGGTGATTTTTCCAGTTCTAAAGCTGCCTGTGTTTTTAATGTTTGAGAAATTTGGCTTTAAGAACTAGTTATTATTTTAATGATCAATTAGTTACCATTTTTTGTAATAAATAACCAATTACTTGATCAATAAAACATAGAAACATTAAATATATTCAGTTTAGTATCACAAAAAAATATGAAAAAAGCAAATACACACACTGGACATGCTCAAACTAAATATTTGTCTCGTCTTGCTTTGAAATGGACGGAAGTTTCACCAGGTTCTAATAATTTATTAATTGTTTCATTGACTATTCCATTTTGTGGGGGGGGGGTTTAACATTAAAGGGGTTTTGTCAAACATGTTTATACTTCACACAGTAATATATGAATATAGGTCTGAGTGATAAGTCTTTTAGATTGACAGATAAACCAAATACAAACAGATAAAAGCATTGTTTTCTTATCTTTACAGAAACTCTGGTTTTACATTAATAGTGGTATAAAAATGTTTAGCACGATATCCAGCCCAATGTTTCTATAGCTTTTTTGCGATAACCAATTTTAGATTTGACACATTTGTGTAACTTTGAAAACGTCTCCAGCGTTGATGAGGTTCCATTTAATAATTTGACTGCACGATTGTGTTCAGCAGTGAAAGTTCAGCTAAATCAAGCTGCTACTCTGATGTCTGATGGACGAGTATTCACTGGTCACATACATGAACTCAGTGTTCTGGCGCACAGGTGTGCCTCCGCCATTCCACCTAGTAAAAAGAAAGGACAATATTTTGTCTTCTAGCTTCTCTTTCATTAAAAGAATAAATGCTAAGAACCACTATGAGAAATATTTTTATGTTCAGCTACTGTCAACAGATAAGACATGATGCTGATCAACCTTTCATATTATGCACATGTATGTATTTGAATTATATTCCTTTCTCTTTACATTTTTATGAACTCACTTTGGCTTGATTGCATCTTCCTGAGTTTCCTCCAAGAGATCATAGATGTAGTTGTTGTAGATTTCAATGTAGGAGACGAAGATGCTGTAGCTGCTGTCCTCATCCACACCATCTGCTTTATAAGCCTCGTCTGGCTTGATCATGTCGGCAATTTCAGGATCAAGCTTTTGTCTAAAATTAAAGTAAAATTTAGAGATTAAGTACATATCATTTATCCTGCTTCAGAACACTATGCCTTTGCCGGACTCAGTTTTCTGCCTTTATACAGTGCAACAACAACAGCTGTTGAAGTTTGATGCAAGTCATACTGTGCAGTGGGTCTAATAAAATCTCAGTCTGTGTCAGACTGTGCGATATCAACTGGTATCCAGCCAGAATATGCAAGTGTGTGGTGTATTGTAGTGCTACAATGTAAATAGAAAAAAAAATAGAGCATGAGCATGCTGTCAGTTCGTATCATCCATCTGTCCCTCTCTTATGTTTTGAAAATACAGCAATGTTAGGTTTCCTTTTTTAGCACAGTCACAGATTTTTTTTCCTTTTTGACGCAATTATTTTTTGGTGTGTATTGTCTTCTTCTTCTTCTTCTTCTTCTTCAGTATATTAAAAATTACATGTACAACACGTCGGCAGGCCAGTATATTCAGCATCAATTCATGTCTTACTCTGTATGGTTAGTTTGTAGACAAGACTCATGGCTCCAGTCACACTGTGAGAACTTGGTAAATTTCTCTCTCTCTGAATTTTTCCATAGACTGTCTTGGGTCACCAAAGTACCACACCAGCCAGCATGAGTCTCACCATGCGACCTCCATTTTGGATTAATGACCAAAGGTTTCATTGCATTTCTCTTGCAACTGTCAACTTACATTTCGGACAGCCTAGAATTGAAAAGTGTAAAGGTGTCTTTACCTGGACGAAGGCGTCTTAGGAACAGTCATGTTGTTTTCCCGCCTTTGGCGCTCCAACAAAGCGTCAACTTCATTCTGAACCTCCATACCATTTTTATCATCGGTCTTAAAAACCTGAACAGAATGCATTAAATTAGATAAATACTATACATACACAACTTATCTGGGTACAAAACATAATCAACACCATTTTTTGGGTGCTACTCTCTTACATATCTTTTGGCCTGGTAGGGACCAATACTGTTGAAGATCATGTTGAGGCAGCGAGGTAGAAGTCCTCCCAGGCCCGGAGAGCCAGTCATGGTAAATGTCTTCCCACTGCCTGTCACCCCGTATGTAAAGAGGAGACCTGCAACAAACAGTGAGCAAATCAACTTCTAATAATAAACTCAAAGCCAAACTGCTCCTGGTTCCTGGCATGTTAAAATTCATAAATACTAAGAAAACAAGGCAGAAGTTCTTATGTGAGGTAAATGACTTGGCCAGCTGGCTGTGATTTAACTGTTATTGTATATCAAAACACTCCTGGCATATTTCTGAAGTTGCCTGTGCTCTTACCATTTTTTCCACGGATGAGGTCGTCGACAAGCGGTTTGGCCACATACTCAAAGAGCTCAATCTGAGATACTGAAACTCCAAAGACTTTTTTAAAGGAGTACTGTGTCTGTAAGGCAAAGGAGAATCATAATATAGGATTTAGGGGAGATACAGAGTATTTTATTACATTAAAGTCTAATCCTGGCATTATCACATAGTTTTCTGTCTTTTAACAATTCACATAAAGCCTAAAACCAACAATATGTTATTTTTCAATACTTTTTAATTTTTCCAGCCTTTCTGTGACACTCAAGCCCAAGCTGACAGGGTCCTACCAAAGAGTACATCATAAAACAGGCTTTGGATATACAGTATAGTTTTACCTTCTAGGTGAATATACCATGAATGTCTCCACGTGGAGTGTCCAAGAAACATCCTATATGGGTGCTCATACCACTTCAACTCTTTTCATTGCAAAGGAGCAGCAGCAGCTCTAATATTAGCTGCTTCTGGGTACCTGAACTCCACAGTAAACAGATTAGATAAACCTTCTGGCCTGAGAACACCTTGAAATCCCTCCAGGAGAGCTGGAGGACATAGCTAGGGCACTGAGATAAGTGGCAGTAGATTCCTAAACCTGCGAGGCATTCCCCAAACAGATGATAACTCTGCATTTTTGAGTAATATATTCAAACACAGATAAATACAAATTCAGTGCATGAGTGAGTAGCAGGATGATGTATGTGGGATTGACCCTAAATAACCTATAGTGATGAAGGAAAGTCATGCAATCCAACCATGTGACTCAACAATGTGTACTTTAATAGTTTTTGGACACACTTGTAATAATAAGCTATATCAGGCTCTGGTCACATAGACACTATTTAATAATTGGATGTACATATATTTAGGTGTGGGGCCATCGTGTGACTTCTCTGGTCACCCTACACAACCAATAATGAAACATGTTAGAGGGCTACAAACATAGAACTACTATTTTTTTGGAACCATTTCTATGTGGCTGTCGTTCCCATGCTGATGCATTTTAACAGCACAACCACCCCCCATTCAACCAGATGTTTCTGACCAGCCAGAAAATGTTTACACTCATTCTGTACAAATTCAAAGATTCCACATAGCCGTCAGCGAAAAGTGCATAGACAGTATCCGTTTTGTTTGTAAATAACAATGTCTTTGTACAAGTTTCCATTAGTTTAAGTGTATATAATTTAAGTTTAGCTGTGAATCTTAAAGACTGCAGGTATAAAATCTAATTTAAAGAGCTTTGGAAACAAGTGGTACAAACTGCTGAACAAAGCAAGACAGACTCGGAACCTGCAGCCGAAAGAAAGAAATTGCAAAACTAAAAGCTGGATGAACAGAGTGTGATGTCTCAAATAGGTAGGTGTCCTGAGTGGAGCAAGACCACCTTCGCGGGAACAGTCGTACATGTGTTTATCTTAGATACTTTTACTTGTTATTCTTTGAGGAGCTTTATCAACAATTAAAACTTTAGAAATCGTTCCAGATATTTAATCAGCTGAGGGTTACACAAAAAGCTTGTTATACTGTATATGACTGACTTCCCATGTACTTCTACTTGGCGGTCTTGCCTGCATAAACAAATAGTAAGAGCAAGTGGCCAAAAATGTGTTGTAGTCTTAAAGCACAAGTTTACAAAACACAAGCAGCTGTAGAACTTTACCATTTAAGTCAAACCGTCTGCTGATGTGTATGTTTAACGTTGGTTTTGTTCTTTCTGGTGGATTTTCTGACAGTAAGAACACCATAGAGTATCAGCAAACTCATCCTGTTCTCTAAAACTACCCCTGGTTCACTCCTAGAGTTCCTACCTCTTTATATTCTCCATTGCGGTTGGTTTTGAAGCCCTCTGGGGCGTGCAGCTGGATGGTGGTGCTGCTGATCACCTCAATGCAGCACTCCTCGTCCTCCGTACCCAGAGGCCGCACACGGCAGTACACCTGAGGAGCAACAACCACAAAGTCAGATGTACTCCAGCTGTATCAAGTTCTTTTCCACTGTCTGATTATTCCAGCGTTTGGATTAGCTGATGATTAAATCAGTAACAAACTACTGCACCATCAAACCACAATCAGACATATATGTACTTATCACAGCATTACAGTAAAGACTGTGTTGTTAGCCAAGTTAACCTGCTCCAGGGACACTCACCCCAACCGGGTCTTTCTGGCTGTTGGGAGGCTTTTTTGGAGGAGGCCTGCGGGGGGTTTTACCCTTCCTGGAGAGAAAAATAGTTCACATTTCATTGTCAGTTAGCTATTTATGACGGTGAGCAATGATAACGGCTGAACAAAGCCGTTATCACTGAGGCTAACTAGCCCCCCGGCTAACGTTAAAGCTAAGCTACTCAACTCTATAACTCCGGAAACTCTCAGTCAGCTTTTAGCAACAACATACATGTAGGTAATTTAGTCTGAACGCGATACATGAAATATTAATCTGTACTCACGCTTGTCTGTTCATTGTTTCGTGTCGCCTGTTTTGGTTTCACCGTTTCTGTTGCTCCAATTTTGAATCTTCCCTCCGCCTCAAACCAGACGACGTTTTCAAAACGAGCCGGCAGCAGCCAATAGGATTCCACAACAACGACCACGTGATTGTGCCCTCACTGACGAGTCCTTTTACGGAAACAACTGTAAAATATGCGGAAGTCAACAGAGATACTGATGAAATAACACAGCAATGTGGTTTAATGCTGCAGGTAAAACCGCCTTAGATACCAGATACCTTAGATACCAATATAAATAAACAGCAAAGAGATTGTTGGAATTCTCACAGTGACACAATGTTAGTGAGAGATGTTTTAATGCAGGAATTTATCAGTTTGTTGTATGGGGCATCTAACTATTTCCAAAATGTGCATTGTGTTTATTAGAATAGTTTTCTACTATACTAGAGATTTTTTTTACATTTTTTTACTGAGGAGTAAAGATTTTTGATTGTTGCGCTGTGTGGTGGAGATTTGTTCTGATGACCACATCCACTGAAATATTCAGAATTATTTTACACACTTGAGAAGAAGAAAACTAGCAGAGTCAGTGATCTCCAGTCCACTTGTAGGTTTATTGTACACTCTGCAGAGAGTACAAGCAAACCAAGCTTATAGAAGCTTGTACAAACAACTAAACATTGTCCCAAAATACATGCACCTAAATAGAATTCTTTACCCCATTCAACATGCACCAGAGGCCTCCCCAAAGTATGATTATCACTGGATCCTCACCTCCACTCACCACATCATGCTATGTTTAACTTCAAACCCTATACAATCTTTGTTTTATTTAGATGTTGTGACTTTAACATTGAGGCCTGCAGAATGTTTGTTAACCAGCATAATGACTTACAGAGGGCTTAAAGAACAAATTTGGACAATTCATGCACCTTCCCCACTTAACATGATTTTTAGCCTTCTGATTATTTACCATTATTACATTTAGCATAATATGCTGTTATATATTTCCACATGCACATTAAAGATGTGTATAGACATGGTTTAAATGGCCTAAATGGGTATACACTTGATTATGGTTTCCAAAAACTGTTGTAAACATACTACTGTAATAAACAACAATACTAAATGTTGTTGTTTATTAATCTTAGCCCAAACTGCTGTTTTATAGCAGCCAGAAATCACACAGAAGATATGCAAAAACAAACAACATAAGTAGAATTGGAGAGGAAGATAAATGTTAAAAACTTACCTTATCTAAGGCAGAACAATTAATCTGAATATTATCAAGTGCAATATCCAAACAGCAAGAGCAGCAGGTTTTTGATAGATGTAAAATGTGTTACAACATGCCATTATAAATGAAGCATTGTGGTGCAACAAAGCTGCAAATCATAATCATCATATAAATTCTATTCCTCCTTTTGTACACTACATTTTCCATTTTATCTATTTGACTGACAATATTATTTATTTATGCAACTGGTTACTTTTGACTACTAAATTTGCTGACATTACTTTGTAGAAATCTGACTGTTTTTGTCAATTCCTAATTAAATTGACCACGATTCATTGTTGAAAAGCAATATAAAGGCAAAATTTCCAAGGAGTGTAAATGCTTTTTAGAGGCACTATAAATAACTGGTAATAATAAGATCCAATCTGTTGTCTGTGTTGCTGAAAAACACAAAGTTCTGTAATAATTTAGCCTAAGGATATCTTATCTAACTACAGCAACAGCAGACCTCTTCCTGCCTCGCCTCCTTGCCCTCATCCTTTTTCTTTTTGAAAAAGCTTCTCATATCCACAGCCTTGAAGTCTTGCCTTGGTGAATTAGGTAACTGGCTACCACCAGATGCAAACAAAGACAAGACCTTTAAGTGGTGCGCTCTTGCTCGCACACGCTCATACAAGATGCGCCAAGTAGTGTGAAGTATGTGCTGCTTGAAAGACACACAGAGGACCTAAACCGATGCTGCTTTTTGATCAACAGTATCATCTCATTTTCAAGGGTTTAATGCATGTTTTGGAATAACAGATACATAGATCTGTGGCTACTTCTGAAATATTCAGGGCCTCGGATGCCGGGGCATAATGATGCCACTGCTGAGAACCTTTTAGTGCCTTTCCTTGGTTCAGTGCCTCTTTAGTGCATTATGTGTATTCTTTATAAATAAAACCACTCATCTGTTACTTATTTTCTGCTGGTTAAATGTCTTTTTCTTTCTTTCTTTATTATACAAAGGGACAAAAAACACAGGTGACAGGCCCTCAGTGCTAACTCTTTAACTCTGTACAATATCTCACCTCATTCAGACAGGGAGCACTCTCAGCCTTCTGCTCATTAGCCCATAGTCTGTTGTTGCCCCCAGTCTGTCCTATTTGCACTGCTGTTCTTGCACTGAGTATATTTTTGCACATCATTATTACTACATTGCACAATGTATAATTTTTGCTCGCTCCACTCTGTTCACTTTTATATTCTGTTCACTTTATATTTCTATTGCTATTCTATGGCTTATGTTTAATGCTATGTGTCTTTGCTGTGACAAAATAATTTCCCAGACCTGGGATTAATAAAGTATTTCTATTCTATTCTATTCTATTCTATTCTATTCTATTCTATTCTATTCTATTCTATACTAAAAGCTGGCGTGACGTCACTCTGTAGTCCCACCTGAACACCAAACATGGCGGGTTAACAGTGCCACCTACCGACCGGCAGCTGTAACGCACACTAGTTACAAAACACGCACATTTGCAGCCATTAATTTTCACGTGTACCGCTGCGTTATGCAAACAGAGAAGTTCCTGTTGTTAACCTGCGGCTGAGATCTGACCGTCACAGGTAAGAAACAAGCCTGAACCTCATTCATGCAGACTCTCGATTCACTGTCTGCTCACATCAACCGCGTTGTGCTGTTTTTTACTGGGCAGAAATGAAAAGCAAACCCGCCAAGTCAGATGCATCTGATTCAAAGAGGAAAGGAAAGAAAAGAGCTACCGAGGACTCTGCTCCGACTCTGTCCAAAAAACTGAGGGACAAGAAAGATGGAGAGACGTCGAAATCAGGTGAGTAGTCCTGCAGGGACAGTATCTGTACAGTCACACTGTATGAGAAATGTACTCATGAGAGTTGATTGTGTTGGTGTGTCTTGCATCAGCTCCTGTCAAGTCTGCAGGAGTCCAGAGGAGAGGTGTGCATGGCAGCATCCTGCACTACATTTACAAGAGCACTCTGGGCCAAAGTCTGCACTTACAGATGAGACAGGTAGGAAGGAGCTGCTGGACACATGATAACCTCCCTGGTACCTCCAGTATCTGTGGTGGAGAACTGCGGTGTGGTGATTGATTAAACATAAATGCATGTAAGAATTTGTACACACAAAGCTCATATTCTTTCTTTAAGATGAGGCAGTAAGCAGGACCTTGCTTTAGGCTACTGACATACTTGTCAGCCAATATGACAGAATATAACAGAAGTGTATCTGTGGTCCAAACTTTTATTTTATCAATTTTTCAACTGTATCCTTGGCATTACTTCACCCATTCAAACCCATAACTTGTAAATAAAATGTTTTTACACTTAGTATTTTATATGTCTGCATCAACCATGAACATTTATGTTACATCCTTTGTATCAAGTACATCAGATTCTGCAAACTAGTAGACAAGTCTGATCTATTGGTTTACTATCGTCACAATACTGACATTATTAAGTAGATCCAGTTTCTATGTCAGCCTCATTTATATGATTTAGTGTTTTTGCTATCAAATACGTCAGGTACGGTTGTTAGTTCCACTGCAGTCTCTGGTCTCATAGGGAAGATTCCAGTGAGTTCTACTTGTTTGATATTGAGGACCAATCCAGATATATATATAGAGCTCAGCACACCAGCTCATCTACAACTCTGATTTATTTTTTTTAAACTGTAAAACTACTTTATACGCTACACAATGGCAAATTGTAATGTTTCAGTGATTCAGGCAAACATGTTCAAACTGGAAACTGATTCTGAAGATGGCTGATACAGATACAGAAAGGACCCACCCTTTTGCTCATGATGTGTTGTCTAGCATTTTACAAAAACACCATATGGACATAATGACAAGGTAAAAAGTGTCTTTCTGAAGTATATTACAAAGCCAATATACTAAATAAATAAATAATAATAAATAAACTAACCTTTATTGATCCCCTTGGGGACATTCCTTCTCTGCATTTGACCCATCCTATTCAAAGTTAACCTTAACTATACATACTAGAAGCAGTGGGATGCCGCGGTGCAGCGCCCGGGGAGCAGTCAGGGGTTAAGGGCCTTGCTCAAGGGCCCACAGTGGTGGTGACTGGGACAAGCGGTCGCTCTCACTTTCCCACCTCAACCTCTTGCC
>OMNN01082821.1:11535-32871 GCA_900302755.1 Chromis chromis | reverse complement strand
GGAGGCTAACTGGGAGGACAGGAAGTTTTTGTCTTAATAAACAAAACAAACAAAAACAGATAGCAACCTACATGTTGACCTAGTGACCACATTCTCAATGGAATCAAGATCAAATAAAAGCTCAATGCAGTGATTTAAAATTTGTATCTACATTAAGTTTTACCCACAATGTCTTATATAAGTGCTTTACACCGATCAGGCATAACATTATGACCACCTGCCTAATATTGTGTTGGTCCCCCTTATATGGTCAAAAATGCTCTGAACCATTGGGCATGGACAAGAGGACCTCTCAGGGTGTCCTATGGGGTCTGGCACCAGGACGCTGGCAGTGGATCCTTTGGGTACTCTGGCTTGTGCAGTGGGGCCTCTGTCAATCAAACTTGTTCCACTGCATCCTGTTGATGCTTGATCAGAATGGGGTCTAGGAAGTTTGGAGGTCAAATCAACATCTTGGACAATTGTCACGTTCCTCAAGATGTTCTTGATTGTTTGATGTTGTTGCCATGTTGTGGGGTGCATTTTCCTGCAGGGGTAGGCCAGTGACATTTGGGATTTCCATTTGCATGAAGGAGTGTGCTGGTTCTGGGACAATGTTTATTTGGATGTCTAAGTCTCATCAACATGGATACCAAAATCCAAGGTTTTCCAGCAGAACACCACATAGTACCAATATGATCAATGTTATTCACTTCACCTGTCAGTGGTCATAATGTTGTGGCTGATTGGCGTATGTTGACTAGAACTGTATTTGTGATTCATTTCCCTCAAAATGTAACCATGTAATCCATTTTTAACGACACAGGAGATGACATGACCCCAAACGTACAGCCAGAATCATAAACTTAATGTTGCACAGTACTGCAGTGCACACGCACACCTGTTCACATATGTTCCCCACACAAATCCAAATTTCCCTTTCAGTAGTAGATTTGCATGTCTCTCTGAATGCAGGGGTTTATACATAGACAGATATATCGCCCTTCATCTTTTGATCGGTACCTCCAGTACAGCCAGCTGCAATCATCATTCCTCTATTGATGGACAGGTAGATACATTATGCATACAAGGCCAAAGTTAAGCCTGATAATACTGCTAATACCACAGGCTTATGCAGCATGGCTATCCATCTAGGATACCTTCCAGACAAGCACCTAAGTCTAGCACAAGTAACATTTTTGCTGCTGCTGCTGCGCCTGCTGGACACCATTATTCAGAAGCTTTGAAATACAGAAAAAAACATGAAATAATGGTCAGTTAACTGACAGTGAAGGTAGCTGGTACAGGGAATCAGTAACAAATGAGGTGAACATTGTTAGAGTTTAAGGATTGATTCCTCCTGCTAAAATGAATTTTGATTAATCACTTTGGAAATGCTTCCAACAAACAGTAAAGAGGATGGCAGAGCTGATGAGCTTAATAACCATTCAATAAGAGAGACAAAATAAATTGTGACAGGACCATAACAGAGAGTCTAATCAAAGTCTAATCAAATAACACATCACAGTGCCCATTCACTAAACAGGACAACGCATTAAAATGTTCCTTCTAGCTTCCAGACTAAGAACAATAAGTTTGCTAAGCCTAGAAAGTTACAGCCAGAAGCGCGCTTCTACTTAAAAGTGTCTGCTGCTGTTTGGTTTCTCACCTTGAATCCATATGGACAGGTGCAGCGGTAAGATCCAACAGCATCAGACACACAGGTACCATTGTTTTGGCAGGGTGTTGCCAGGCAGGGGGTGCACTTCGACATCAGGCTGATATCCACTGGACCTATGAAAGATAACAGAAAACACAAGCAGATGAGAGAAAGGCAAGGACGGATGATGGTAAAAGGACAGAAATGGAGCAAATAAAAGCATTGAAGGAAAATGCATTCGTATTTAGGCATCCAATGCTAAAAAGTCTTCCCACAGACCTCATTTAATGGGGTGTACTGAGAATAAGCCTTACTGCATAAGAAAAGTAAGTGCTTAAGAGAGCAATAAATGTGATTTGTTTCAGAGACCAGGGAACATAGAGGTAAGAAGAGCAGATATGATTCAGTGATGATGTGAGGTACCTCTAGACCTCTAGGAGAGTTTGGAGTCACATCCTATTATATAATCTTACTTTCATCTGGACAACCTTGTTGTACAATTCTTCGACCACAGATGCACAGCGAACAGTGCTCATGCAATGCAGTTTTATTCTTTGTGCAGAAAAAACACTTCAAGATGTCTCCTGTGTGTAAAAAGTTCACTTCTCAACTCTTTCCCCCTCTGGTCTGATAGCAAGGAGCCCTGGGGCAGCTGATATTAGAGCTTTGCTGCTTCTGTTCTCTCCTCTGCACGAGTGAAACACAACTGAGAGGAAAGGTACTTTTTAAAAATCTCAATGAACACAGACAAACTTCTTAGAAAAAATAGCACAGTGTATTACTGACTGAGCCGATTCTGCACGCTAAAGGCTTGATTGTCAGTCAAATTTGTCTGACATATTGAAGCAACTTTGAACTAACTTTAAACAAAGACAGTGGATGCACACACAGTTCCATTCATACTAGATTAGTAAAGGTATGTGTGTGTCTGCCCATGATTCCTATGGATGTATCTGAAAGACTGACTGTGATTTAGCTTCTTTTTTCTTTTTACAAAATATATCAGCTGGTTACAGATCGGGCCAAAACACTGTGCCAATGGGATTATTCTTTAGATGTTCCAAGCACAGTAGGCAGACATAGCATATGATTTCTGGAGAACTTCTCACTGTGTTTAGGTATAGTCAATAAAAACAAGAACAAATCAAAGCTCCTCCAAAGACCAGTAGCGATTACTTCAATTACAACTCTTTAAATGATGAATTATAAAGGTGCGGATTTCCTTGCACAGCTTCATTTTATAATAAACATTTGTTTTGAGCACCATTTGGCACATGTGCAGTCCCGGTGGCCACAAATGTTGGGCAGCATGTGGACATCCACAAAGGAGTCACTTGTGGGCATGACCATTGTGACGGCCACTGGTGATAGTGTGCTGTCTCGCTTCTGTGGTGGATTCTGTTTGGCCTCCATGTGGGGAGATAGTTGCATGAAATTGATACCAGCTGGCTGAGGACCATGCTCCAGACCCCACCTGACTGACATCAGATGATTGGCCTGGAGCTCCAGAGCTGCTCTCCTGCATCCACTGATCTGGCTGATTGGTCCACAACCCGGTTTACTCCTCCAACAGGACCGCAGCAATTATCACACCTCACTATAAATCTACATCCAACCTCACAGTATGGGCGGCTGGGATTTAATGTGAACACGTCGCCCTGGTGCCTCTTGTGTCTGTGTGTTTATTGTAACTATGGTTAGCTGCTGTCAACTTAGTGAAGAAGTAACTTGTGTGTGTAACTTGTGGATTCGGTTGGCAGCAGTTGACTTAGTGGAGAGGTTACGTGTGTGTGTATAACTTCTGTTGGCAGCTGGTCATGCAGTGTGGAAGCTATCCGTGTTTTGGTGAAGACTGGAACTTTAGTTGACAGCTGTTCAACTTCGTGTAGGATTTACTTGTTGTCCTTGTGTGTTAATGTGCGTTTTGAGGCACTTGTTGTGTTAGTTTCTTGTGTTGGTTATGGGTGTTGCTATTGTGTTTAAGTTTGGCTAAGGAGTTAGTGGTTTGTTTTTCTTTAGCTAGTTTGAGAACGCTGTTAGCCTTCGTTTGGTTTTATTTGGTTCTTTGATTTAGCAACATCCACCAGCCCTGTTTTCTTTGTATTATCACTGTTCTTGTGTGTTAATTTCATCACTAAGCAATAAATTGCTTTACCCTAACCTATTACAGCTGGTTTCTTTGTTGCACCCGGCTGACCCTAGAGGCTGGGATGTAACACCGACATGAAAAGCATGAACTGGGGGCTCATTAAGTCACAACGTTCAGATGTTGTCAGAATAATGGAAAGAAGTGCATGTCTGAAAGGGAATAAAGTTGCTGACTTAAAATAATAGAATTGGGCTTAAATTCCATCATTCCTACCTAACAGCTCACACAAACCGAGAGAACACATGTTGACCTCAAAGACACCAATGACTCACACGACGGACGGGTGAGTCACTGACTCACATGTCACCTGAAAGTCTTTCAAGGTGCTACCAACTCCACAAGACCTTCCCCACCAGTCTGTTAGAACCGTCTTTCGGATGAGAGACAAACTGTCCTCAAGAAACTCTAGCAAGTCCAGTTGCCTTTGTTTTAGTACTTAAATCTACAGCAACCTGGATGACTGAGAATCTTCACAAACATAGAAAGACAAAAACTCAAAACCGTCTTAGAAGCCACTGGTCTCACCCAAAACCCCGAAATTCAACCTCAGACTGGGGCAAAGTCTAAACATTGGCTTTCAGACCGTCTAAAACCAAAACTCAAGAGTAGTGGAAGGGAAATAAATTGTGCAGACAGTGAACAAACCTAAAAAGGTGCGATGAAATATTTACACCTGGTCTCCTGGTCTAAATCGAAAGATCAGACGGTGCTAAAACAGGTCAGAATTGTGTGTAAGGATATAAGTAAGTAAAGCAGAATGGAAGGGGACGAGTTACCTTTACACTGAAATCTGTTGAGTGGTGTGGTGAGCAGCAGTCTATCAGCCATGTCGGGAGGTCCAGTACAACGAGCAATGCCTAAAATCACAATTTATCAATAACCAGCATACTGCACTCTGATGTTTCTATTACACATAATATCAGATCCTAGGAGCTTCAGTAGAAAACCAACTGGACTTCTGCATTGGAACTGAAGATTACTCTTGGATGAGAAGTGAAACATCTTTAAAACCTAAAAGAGAAAGTGCAGTTGCTTTTTCCCTGAAGCTCCTAGGATTACCATGACCTGGATGACTGAGAATCTACACAGGGGGAATATCAGATGTTTGTGAATGAACACATCAGATTTTGATTACAAGCACTTCAAAAGCATATTGGCTGATTTCTTACCAGGCTCCTTAAAGCCGGCCTTGACCCACTGAGAGAGCCAGCGGAGGTCACAGTTACAGTACAGGGGGTTTGCACCTAGAGCCCTAGACACAAATGAAAAGCATAACACAATAGATATTCAGTCCACAGACATGCATACTTAGGAGCGAACATGCAGCACCAACAAACAGAGACATGGGTCCGTCCTTACAGGTGGGAGAGAGAGGTCAGGTGGTTGAAAGCTCCTTCTGGGATGGTTGAAAGGTCGTTTCCATGGAGAGTCCTGCAGAGGAGACAAAGAGAGCAAAGCAAGAGCACGCATGAATATGAATTACAACTGTGACCTTGTTACGAATTTAAAAAGTCGCTTTTTGACCTGTTGTTCGGGTTATTGTTTCAGTAATTAATCTGATTAGGCACTCAGTGTTTCTTTATAATTACGCTTGGTTTTTTTTCAGAAAGAAGGAAAATGTGGAAATGCTTTTTCTCTGCTTTGCTCCTTCTTCATGTATTTACACTCATATTATGACTAATGCTGTCACTATTACTGTCACAGCTGTTACTATTAAGTGACTTGTTTATACACTGATCAGGCATAACATTATGACCACCTGCCTAATATTGTGTTGGCCCCCCTTAATGGTCAAAAATGCTCTGAACCATTGGGCATGGACAAGAGGACCTCTCAGGGTGTCCTATGGAGTCTGACACCGGGATGTTAGCAGTGGATCCTTTGGGTACTCTGGCTTGTGTAGTGGGGCCTCTGTCAATCAAGCTTGTTCCACTGCATCCTGTTGATGCTTGATCAGAATGGGGTCTAGGAAGTTTGGAGGTCAAATCAACATCTTGGGCGATGGTCATGTTCCTCAACATGTTCCTGATTGTTTGATGTTTTTGCCATGTGGTGGGGTGCATTTTCCTGCAGGGGTAGGCCAGTGACATTTGGGATTGCCATTTGCATGAGGGAGTGTGCTTGTTCTGGGACAATGTTTATTTGGGTGTCTAAGTCTCATCAACACAGATGCAAAAATCCAAGGTTTTCCAGAAGAACACCACATTGTAGCAATATGATCAGTGTTATTCACTTCACCTGTCAGTGGTCATAATGTTGTGGCTGATCGGTGCATGTAGAATGAATACCTAAAGAAACCTACTGCATCATTTCCATCATATCAAAGCAGAATGGAAGCCACTACCCAGATGCCTAATACTGGATTTGCAGCAAGCTGATACACCAGCCTAACTCTGACTAGCTGCATGCTAAATTATTTAAATTTATTTTTGGTTCCCGAGCTGCAGACACGCCATCATCCCTTTCTATAATGGAAAATAAATAAAATATTTATGAAAAGAATAACACAAAATAAACAGAAAGCTTATTTTCATTGTCGGGCAATAAAGCTTGTTCTGGTCTCTGAATGGAATAGAAACTGTCTCATCTGGTCATCTAGCAGACTGCAGAGTGTGATGTGTGTGTGCTCGTTGAAAATCTTTGCGTTACAGGAGTGTTATGTGTATTGGTACGAGCGTGTGCGTTTATGCTTTGTGCCTTTGGGTTTTCATGCATGTTTGTGTGTGTGTGTGTGTGTGTGTGTATGTGTGTGTGCATGTGTGTCTGAAACTTTTGTCTCTAAGGGCTCACAGGCTACAGAGTGTGTGTGTCCTTTGTGTCGATCCATTTGAGTGTGGTGCCTGCTGGATATAAGTTCACATTCCATTAGAGCGAAGGGCTGTAGCAGGGGACAGCTATCAAACCACCACTATTGGAAAACTGTGTGTGCCTGTGTGTGTGCGCATCAGTCAGTGTATGCATGTTCAGGTCAGCTTGTGCGCACGTGAGCGTACACGTGCACAGATTAGTGTGTGTTTTCCGTTCTCGCAAAATTTTGTGTCTTTACTTAATGCCTTTAAACGCTTTGTGCGCGTCTCCGTGTATGTTTGTGTGCGTCTACGTATGGCGGTCTAACAGCCCCCGCGCAAAACTAGCCCAGAGGGGGTTGTGGGTAATGAGGAAGTGACAGTGATGGCTGCCTGGCAACCAGTTGCTATGCGGGGGCAGAGAGGGATCAGTCCCCACGGCAACATCAACTAAAATGAAAGGAAGAAAGGAGGGAAGAATAAAAAACAGTGATCACTAAACTTCTGCAAGGTGAAAGCCTCATAAGGAATACAGTCGATACACAGCTCGGAGAAAAAGGCCGAAAGCAAGGCAGACTTCTCAGAGGGTGAAACACTGACTTTTTCTGTCAGAACAGTGGTGGCCAAAGTTGAGGAAGAAAATAACTGCAGAGAGTAAAACTTGGTAAAAGCACCAGATCTCTAATCATTACTCCATTGTTGCTTAAGCTGAAAGTTAGTAAATGAAAAACTCTACAAATAGATCTTTGCCTTCTTAATTGTGAGCCATTAGTGTTACCAAGATTATCAGCCTCCAGCCCTGTCTCCTAAAAGTTGCATTTCTATACAACTAAATTGCCTTTTCAATTACGTCTTAAGGGGAAACTTTTTATGGGATTATGTTTGTGTTGTGTCACGAATATTTTCCTAATCAACATCCATCCATCCATCCATTATCTATACACCGCTTAATCCTCTGTAGGGTCGCGGGGGGGCTGGAGCCTATCCCAGCCGACTCGGGCGAAGGCAGGGGACACCCTGGACAGGTCAACAGTCTATCACAGGGCTACACATAGAGACAGACAACCAAGCACACTCTCATTCACACCTATGGACAATATTTAGAATCATCAACCTCAGCATGTTTTTGGACTGTGGGAGGAAGCTGGAGTACCCGGTGAAAACCCACGTTGCACAGGGAGAACATGCAAACTCCACACAGAAAGATCCCAGGCGTCCTAACCGGGAAGCGAACCGGGGATCTTCTAGCTGTGAGGCGACGGTGCTAAGAACCGAGCCACCGTGCAGCCCTCTAATCAACATATCTTTGCAATTTATTTTATGGATTTGCTGTCACCTCTTGTCTTTGCCAACCAACCATGTACCAGATAAGATGGGACTCAACACCCAACACAGAAAATGGAGGATGTTGTCAAAGTGTTGTATTTTAAACCAGTAAAACAGTCTTTGTGCCTTTTTCAAATTTCAATTCCTACTACTATTTCATAGTCTAAAATGAGAATGTTTAGTTGTATAGGGACGCAATTTTCCTGAGACAGGTAGCCTCAACACTGCTACCGGCATTATATTTAAATATTTTGGATTTTGAACCAAAAAAACAACATTTTAGAACCATAGCCAGACCATTTAGACTGTGTAGGAAGTAAAAGTTGTCGTAAAAATCCCTTACAAAATACTATTCAGTAAAGCAAAAACAGAAAATAGCCTTGTTTCTGTGATTATAGGTGAATTTTTAAACCAGCTCTAACAAGAAAAGCTTAAAACTAAATTTTTTGTTGTTGTTGTTTTTGTACAGTTACCTCTTCTACTGTCTTCTGTGTTGGAAAAAAAATGCTGAAGAGACTGTGATTTCCTAAATCTCATCAAGACATACTGTTCACCTCCATCATACAGAGGTAGAAGTGCAAATCTAAAATATTATTTAGTATACAAAGGTATCACAGTTAAATAATACAATAATAACTACGCATGACACATATAGGAAACATATTCTGCTGCATGTGTAAATCTGTATGTATGTGCATATACTATCGTGTACATATGTAGTTTGACCATCAAGCAGCTGCACACACCATAACATATACAGACAGGAATATCCACATGCACATTGTGTGTGTGCGCATGCATGTGGGTTTGTGAGACAGAGGGTGGACAACCAAATGGATGACTGAGAGAAACAGAGGCTGAAGGTCGATTCATCAAACACAACATTGGGCGGAGAGAGAGAGAACAGGAGGAGAGGATGGATGGAGGAGGGAGAGGGAGAGAGGCCAGAGCATGCGGACAGAGAGGGAGTATTAAAGAAATGAGAGATTGTCACTTTTATCTCTTTTAGTACCTTGAAACAACAAATGATTGCATGACTGTGACTCATTTTGCGACTGGGTCTTAACATGGCACTTGGCCTGAAATCAGGGGAGTGATTAAACTTTGATTTAGCTCAGTAATATAACTAGCAAAGGGGAGTGTTTAATATTGAATCCACTGCGGCACTTGAGGATGAAGCTTGCTACTCACAGCAGGCGAAGGGACTTGAGCCCGTCGAAGGCATGGACCGGGATGCAGCGGATCTGGTTGTAGCTCAGGATACTGGAACACAGAGGACACGAACAAGGTCACAAGGTTTAATCTCTACCTCAGGATGTTGTTTTTTTACAATAGCATAATTTCAGATACTTTCATCTTGTCTTTCTGACCACATCCCTGGTTACATAAAAATTAATGTATGAAGGACAGGCAAGAAAAAGACTCAAAGAAGAAGGAAGGCATGAGGGGTGACACAGCAGGTTTGGCTTTAAACTTACAAAAAGTACAGAAACTTTAACAACCACGGGTCAGACAAGGAAAAGTCAACAAGGGACGCACATTTAAAATGAAAAGGGAAAATTACAAAGGGGGAAAAAAGATTACCAGAGGCAAAACTGAGGCTTTTGGAAAGTCAAACTCCCAAACCAAAGTTCTTTTTTTCTTTTTCTTTTTTAAACTGCTAATAAATTAAAAGTTAAGTTTGGTGATGAATTACATGGAAGGGGACAAAAGCTTAAGGACAGAATTCTGATCTTTGTCAAATAATGAAGTTGGTCGTTTCAGGGTGCTACTAATATTTTAACTTCATTTGTAATGGACCCAGATAATGATCTGAAGAAACTAATAGACAAGATAGTAGCCAAGACCACTGGTTCTCAGCATGATGCTCTATGATGTAACGTCCAATCAGGAGGCCGAATTTTTTTTTTCTTTGTCATCTCTTCAGGTTCACAAGTGGCACAGAGGTTTGAGAAAGGAGTCTGAGAGCTAATAAATCAACAGTGAATACTAAAAATTGTAGATGGAAAGTGAAACACACTCGTCCATCTCTACCTTCAACTCTTGGAAAGGTGTGCTTAGGCAAAGTGTTCCAGTGATGCTATCTGGGACTGACAACAGATATGTGTGGTTGCACTGGGCAGCTCCCAGATGTAAATCAGCATAACTATGTGAAATATAAAACAGGGCGTCGCTGGAAAAGAGCAAATGTGCTCACTCAACTGTGTCTGGACACACAAAATCCAGTAAGTAATATGTAATATGCTTTATAAGCTAAACACTGAAAGAGAGTGAGACAAACTTAAGACAGCAAAAAAAATAAAAAAGAAGGAAATTTCATATGGGACCAAACGGCAGTAAAGAGAAGAGAAGAGGGAGATTTAGGGAGAAAAGGAACTAAAACACAATGTAATATATATAATTTGGGGTTTTGGAGTTATTGACTAACCCTAAAACCCCAAAACTCATTGGCAGGTTTGAAAGGCATGTTATCTTTCAAAAAAAAGTGGCAAAATTGTAGCATTTATCGGAGCCAGAAGCTGTAAAAACAGAAAGAATTGTCAGATTATCAACAATCTGACGGGCTTTAACCGATCCTCACTCAAAACTAAGCTTAAAATTGTGACGTTTCATCAAAATCACTTTATTTTATGTCTCATTTAAAAATCCGCCCAAAATGAACGGTTTGAACTATCCAGATTCTGTAAAAATGAAAAGATTCTGCAGTTTTCAGCGCAACCATGAAGGCATTATTGACTCAACTGTGACATATAGTCATGTCACAGAAATTAAGAGACCATCGGTTGAACTGGGCTGAACTGCAGGCTGTGTACACAGAGCAGTTGGGAGACATGTATGGACACTAAACTGTAACTATATCTATAATATGCAGAGCCACCTTTTTTTTTTAACCTCCAGTATTAGTATGATAGATAGATTTATGGCACTGTGACTTAAATTGCACAAAAGACATTTTGGAGCTTGTTCTGTTTCCATCGAGATTCAGGATCCAGTAAAAATGTAACAAGAACAAAAAAAATGCCCAGAGGCTGCTTAAAGTTCAGAGGAAAAAAGGATTCGGAAGACAGGCAACATAAAACAATAGACAGAGTATAGAATAAGGTGGACAGAAGTGAGGAGATATTTAGGAATAAAAGGACAGCAGAAGTTAGAGACACTTCAAAAAAAGATAGGAAGGATGAAGATAGAGATGAGAAATGGCAGAGAAAACAAGAAACAGGAAAATATGATGAAGGATGGAGGACAGAAGACAGGGTGATTTATCAAAATTAAGAGTAGAAAACACTGATTTATCTCATGGTTGGTAACCTCATACACACAAATAACTCCTGTATAACATCCAGCTGTGCACAGACGTATGTTTATGTATGTCTAGGTGAGCGTGTTGCCATGGGAGCTTACAGCGTAGCCAGTTGAGTCATGTTGCTGAAGGTGTACGGAGCCAATGTGCTGATGCTGTTGTTGCTCAGGTCCCTGTGTTGAAACAAACATACAGTGAATGCACACAGATAGACACACACACTCAACGCAGACATATTGGTTTTGCAAACTGCACAAGGATTTGGCATATGTGTATTCTGCTCAAGGTTATGTGAGTGGTACATACACCAGCGACAGCTGCTTCAGGGCTGCCAGCTCCTTGGGCACAGATGTCAGCATATTACCCTCCAGGTAACTGCAAGGAAATGTGCAGAGTTAGTATGATATGTATTACATAGACAAATATTGGTGTATGGGGGTGAATAAATGACTCATCAAAGTTTGCAACTTCTGTCACATTAAAGAGTGTGGAGGACATAAAAAATGAGGAGGAGGGTAAAAGTTTTAGTTTTAGTATTCAGATGTGTGATGTGAATGTGGTCGACACCAAAAGAAACAGTGATTATTAAAGGAATAGTTTCAAGAGTTAGATGAGAAGACACGACTCTCATGTCTTTGTGTTTATTATGTTACATTCAAAGTATTACACAGTTTGCACATCATCCGTCCATGGTCTGACCATTGAGAACAAACTGGGTTCAGCGGTCTGCCCAAGGACACTTAGAAATGTGGTCAGGAGAAGCTGGTGATTGAACTGCCAGCCTGAGATTAAGGACAGCGACCACAGGACTCTGGAAAGTTACGGCACTGGTCATATTTGTCATTGCCATTTTGACCTTGTTGGTTTGTGTTAAAAGTCGGTGTTTTAGAAGTTTTATAGAGGTTGGTGAGCGTATTTCTGAGCATTGTAAAGAGTCAAGTTAGCTGTTTCCACTTTATGGTAAACTCAGCTACTTAGTAATCATGAATTCCTAACTTAACATGAAAGCAGTATCAATCTTCTCATCTAATCATCGACAATGAAGTGTTTTTTTCCCCCTAAAATAAAGAATCATTCCTTTAAAAAAAAAGCTCATGTGTTAAACATACATGTAAAGTTCACCCACTAGTCTTTGCAAGAGGCAACATAACAAACACACACTCAAAAACACACGCATACACACATATTTTATGAGCCATTGGTCACTGTTCCTCTCTCTCTCTCAGGTCATAAGTAGGTCATGTGGACAGTATGATGGAGTGTCTTCTCCAGCTTGATCAATACCTAATCACTGCTATTGACCCTGTAGAGCAGGCCTATTTCACAGCTAGAGGGCTTTCTGTGTGTGTTTGTGTGTGCACTGTGTGTCAGTGTGCAGCTGTGTGTGCAATAATTCACCCACACCGCGAGAGATTTTGTTCCCACTTCTTTCTAAATTTCCTAATCTTGATTAACATTGTTTCATCCTTGTTTTATCCTACATCAATTCCAACAATTACTATCATTATAGACATTTCCTTTATTGGCCTCTTTCTTTATTACAAGGATTCCTACTGGCTTGAAATTAATGATAAATATCTAACAATTTACAGTATGTAGCTGCTGTATTATACATGATGATGATATTGTTATTATTGCAATTTATTTGTCATTAAAATGCAATCTGCCAGCATTTTTAGAAGGTTGTCGAAGAAAGAGGATTATGACTAAAATGGTTTGTGCTTCATTTATGCTGCATTATTCTGCACATGTTGCTTAGTGGCTCAGTTTAAGGATGTTATTTACTTTATCGATTAGGCAGAGGTAAAAAAAATATATATATACATTTTTACTGAAGTTTTTCAAATCTCACTGGCCTGGTGATGAATACAAAGGATAAAGGATATTATTGCATTTCAATATTCTGCAAAGTGTCTGTTACCTGAAGAGCCCAAGGTTGTTCAATTTAGCCTCACAGTTGGTGTTGATAGTAACAACTTCATTATTATAGATAAAACCTTGAAAAACCTTTGCTGCTCTAGCAAAACAAATGGGTTTCATACTTATCTTTGGTATTTTAACACTGAAAAGAATTTTAAAATCAATTGCACAGATGCTTTTAGAAAAACAACCCAAGGACACTCATAGTAATCCACCCTCGACTGTTAGCGTTGTGGCACTATGATATATTAGAGCGCGCTGTAAACAGATTTAAATATTTGGGATGATTCATAGATTTAAGTGCATGCAACACTTAGTTGACAATAAACCCATGAAGTCACAGAAAGAAAGAAAGAAAGAAAGAGAGTGTGTGCGCTTATGTGTCTGTGTGTTCACTAAATGATTTGGTGGTTCCTGAAGCAGCAGAGGGCAAACTGCTGCATCAATATTGCACTGCAGCAAAGTGTGACTGTGTGTGTTTATGTGTGTGCGAGGTTGTGACTTTGCATGTTATTGGAGCAGTGACACAAAGGGCCATTTTTGTTGACGTGCATGCACAGGTCTGCCGGTACGTTCATCGTTTTCGTGCGTCGGTATGTTTGAACGAGCACATCCTCGTGTTTGCGTTGGTCTGCGTGTGCTATGGTGCCTGACTCACAGCTCGGTGGTGTCCTTGGGAATGCCCTTGGGCAGAGAGTGCAGCCCTCTGTTGCTGCATCGCACCACGCCGTCTGAGCACGTGCAGACGTCAGGACAACCAGACGCAGGAAGACAACCATTATCCTCAGCACCTGGAGAGAGAGAAAGAGACAGGGATATTAAAAAAGAGGCAAAGAAAAAGGAGGAGAAGGAAAAAGAAGGAAAGGATTAAAGACAAGGACACAGAGAAAGAGCAACACCAAGAGGAAAAGGGTGGAGAAAATATCCAGACAGAAGAAAGGGAAATGGGTTGAAAAAAGTTCAGGCCGAAAGAGGGGAGAAAAAGAAAAAAGGCAGAGCAAAGAGAGAGAGATAAAGACAGTACTATAAGTGTGGCACTTGGTCAATTCCATTCAACTCTGCGCTCAGCACTTTTTAAGGGGACTTTATAATCCATATCAAATGACCAGAGGCTGCTAAAATGAGCTGCGCCAGTGTGTTCCAACATCTGGCCCAGGACCTGCAGGCAGGTCACTGTGATTTTAAAACTCCTCAGACGATTCTGGAAAAACACTGAGCAGATGCTGATCGGATGGCCTGCAGCAACTTTAATAAAGTCACGTAATTACAGTAGCAGAATTAAAGTCGATGCAACACATAGTCAGTTGTTACAACCTGCATCGCTTCAAACATTTCCATAACTGTTTGAGGGATTTTATTTATCTTAAAATGTAAACCTTTCAAAAACAAGTTCTTTAAGTTGAACCTTGAAGTAGCAAATACATAACATGTGATCCAACTGGCTTAAATGGACACTTTACTTAGCATTTTGTCACATAAGATTGAGTTAACCTGAACAGTTTTGTGGCAGAAAGTTCAGGACTTGTAGCTACGCAAACACAAACACATGGCAGGGACAAAAAAAAAAAAACATCAGAGCGATTGTAATCACTTTAACACTCCGAAGATAAGAAGGATCAGAGATGAGAGCAGGGTGTTGTTCTTGGCTTGAAACATCTCCCATTTCCTTGATTGACGCGCAACCTCGCACACTCAGCTTTAATCTAGCGTTGCAGTATGTAAATAGTTGAACTGTGGTCCCAAATGTAAAACAAGCTGAGTTAAAAACCATAATGAAGGATAATGAAGACTGGACACTGAGCCAAACACAACAACTACAATCTGACCTTGTGTGTATGTGAGAAAGAGGAATAGGAAAAGGAAAAGGCAAAGTTTATACTCAAATATTCAAACACTTTGTTGTGTGTTTGCCACCGTGTGCTGATTTAAGACTTGCATGAGTGTTTGTTCACACTGAGCTCGGTGCACATTTAGTTTTTTAAATGGCTCCCTCCCCCCTGTCCTATGGCCATTTTCTCATTCACTTTGTAGTTTTCTAATTGTGCTAATGTCTAAATGTCGAGTGAATGGGCGCTTATGTGCCCGTGAGTGGAGCGGTGTATGCAAGTGTGTGTGTGTGTGTGTGTGTGTGTGTGTGTGTGTCTAATCTGATGTGTGCAGCTTGTGAGTCCACAGGGAGGTGTAGCCGTGGGCTGACTCACTCTACAGTTGGCTGATTGAACTAACATCTAAATGTGCGCTAAATATCTTCTCACAAATTCAATTAACTTTACCTTTCCCCCGGCTGCCTCTGGACACCTTAACAGCCATTTTGCTCAACTATAAATAGACTGGACATGAGACCTTGGCTGTACGTGTGTGTGTGTGTGTGTGTGTGTCCCTTCACTTTTGTTCTTTTGAGGATTGGTTTAAAATATACACTGTCAGAGTGTTTACATTTTAGCATCATCAGGAGGTTATGTTTGGCAGACAGTCAGCAGGATTATCTTCAAATCTTTGTTAACTGATGGACCTCGAGCCAAAAGAACTATCGATTTGATGTTGGTGATGATCTAGACTTTTGATTTCCACCACCTGAGCCTAACTGTGCAATAAAAAAGAGTTATTATAATCAAACTATAGATGTTCAAGGTCAACTAACATACCTCGTTTTGCATGAGTGATTTTTTTTGTAGTTTAAAAAATGACTGCGGTTCTTTCAGAGATGAGTTTGCATTTATTACTTGTAAAATAAATTAGGATCAGCATAAAGTTAAAACTTGACATTTGTGACCACTGCAAGGGCATTGAATGACATTAAATTTATGTTTGCGTAGCTGTGTGAGTTTGAAAGTAGACTTCTGTGTGTGTGTGTGTGTGTGTGTGTGTGTGTGTGTGTGTGTGTGTGCGTGTGTGCGTGTGTGCAAGATGCAAGGATGAATATCAAGATGTGATACCATCTTTCCTTACTTGAACCAACCCAGCTAACTACTTTCCAAACTCATTTTCTGCAAATGGTTGCAGCACAGCTACAGGAAATTAGAAAAGTGTAATGAATTAAAAAAAAGAAGGAGGGAACGAGAGGCAGTGGGAGATAGACAAAGAGCAAAGGGGAGATTGAAAAAAGTTTACAGCATATAAAAAAAAAGAAAAACGGAGAAAAATAAAGACAAATGTAATAGATGGGGGAGCCAGACCACACTTTGTCTGTGGCGTCAAAGTTGGCGGCCAAGCTGACGGCCTGAGTCGCTATAGGCCGGCAGCGTCGCGGTAATGGCAACGTCACTGCAGAAACCACAAGCTGATGTCATCCGAGGCTGCTGTTCGCCAGTGGTTACTGATCATTCTGTCCTCGCAGAACCTCACTGAGGATGTGTGTGTGTGTGTGTCTGCTGGCTAAAGACCTTAGATGACGGAAGCTCTTGAGATGAGTATCTGCTAGCGCTGTTAAATCCTAACCACATTTGTTATGACCACAAGTCTTTTCCTGCACAAACCAAAAGACGTGACATACCTGAGAATGTCGCACTGTAAAATTGCTGCTGTTGCAACAATACAAAGAACATTTTGCTCATGAACTTATACCAATCAGGGATAACATTATGACCACCTGCCTAATATTGTGTTGCCCCCCTTTATGTGGTCAAAATGCTCTGAACCATTGGGCATGGACCAGAGGACCTCTCAGGGTGTCCTATGGGTTCGGCACCAGGACTTTGGCAGTGGATCCTTTGGGTACTCTGGCTTGTGCAGTGGGGCCTCTGTCAATCAAACTTGTTCCACGGCATCCTGTTGATGCTTGATCAGAATGGGGTCTAGGAAGTTTCGAGGTCAAATCAACCTCTTGGGCCTTTGTCATGTTCCTCAAGATGTTCCTGATTGTTTGATGTTTTTGCCATGTGATGGGGTGCATTTTCCTGCGGGGGTAGGCCAGTGACATTTGGGATTGCCATTTGCATGAGGGAGTGTGCTTGTTCTGGGACAATGTTTATTTGGGTGTCTAAGTCTCATCAACATGCCAAAATCCAAGGTTTTCCAGCAGAACACCATATAGTACCAATAAGATCAATGTGATTCACTTCACCTGTCAGTGGTCAGAATGTTGTGGCTGATCGGTGTATGTTGCAAAAGAAATTTCCAGAAAAAGTTTCCTTCCAGTAATCTAAAGTGTCATTTTCCTTCCTCCCATGACCAACCTTCCTGTCTCACTTTTAAAGTTATATTGGGTATTATTATTACCACCTGGAACAATTTTCCTTGAGGAAATTTACTCTTTCTTGAAAAACAGAGAATGCATTCAGTTATTGGGTTTTGTAAACATGATGCAAGGACACATTTAATTTACTTTTCAATAACTTGAGTTGTGCCCTTATCTGCACAGGACACATGGCTGCTGACTGACACATGTCATTTGTTTCAGGTTTTACGGCTGTTACGTTCTTGTTTTCCTGACACTGCGGTGTAATTGCAAATGCCAGCTGCAGAACCCTGTGTAGCGTAGTAGACCGAGAATAACACCAAGACGTATGGTGTTAATTCTCACTTAGTCATGCTTTATGAGCCACAGAGAAAAAGCTTTTAGCTCTTAGTAACGGCAGAGAGAGAAACTCACCATCACAAGTGAAGTCTGGTGTCGCCACGTCCTGGATGGGAATCTCCTTGAGAAAGGCTGGTTTCTGACAGCGAGGGTTCCCACTGACAACCCTGGTCTTCTTCAGCCACTGACCCAGCCAGGCCAAGTGACAATCACACACATACGGGTTGGACAGGAGGTTACTATGGAAATAATGTGGGAGGGAAGAACATCATTGAATTAGTTTCAATGCAAAATAAAAGAACATTTTAATTTTTCTTCAAAAAGGTGTTGCACAGTCATTATCCCATTACTTCTATTTTCACAACATAATGAATTAATCAAGGCAAACTGATTCATATTAAAAATTTTAAATAATTTTGTTGTCTTAAAAAATACTGTTACATAGAAGTGATCTATCAAGACTACATACACACAACAGATTTACAGATAGGACCTAAAATCAGACTGCAGACTGTAACAAAACTGACAAATAGGGCACACAAGACAAAAAAGATAGATTATAAGATGTTTATATTGTATATTATATTATACATTGTCCAATTCAAACAACAAAGACACAACTGTTTTTGGTCAGTCATACACTTGAATAAATTTAGATGGAAGACAAAGAGAGGCCGAGGGAAAGGGACAGAGAAAAGGTTATCAGTTATTTTTATTCATTTTATAAAATACAAGGGAGACGGAGACTGAGGAAGAAAAATGGCAGAGTGGAAAATTGTCAAAAGGGAGAAAGAAAAGAGAAAAGGTTATCTGCTCATTTTATTCATTTTTGATCACCTCTCACTGCATTTTTGTTGCTTTTGTAACACGGCTCATGTAATATTGATGCTGAGCCATATTTAAACTGAGGAGGGAGGGGGGGAGGCATCAGCGGCACACACGAGACAGGTGGTAAACTAAAGTTAAAGCTGCTCCGGGCATTTTAAATCCTGTGGCACATGAAGCCAGAGATGGACAAAAATATCAAGTGTGCTTTTGTGTCGCAGCCCAATTTCTTATTAATGGAATAGAAGTTAAGTTTACCTCAAATTTGTGTCTGATTCTGCTTAACGAAGTCGTAAAACACAAAGGTAAAGATAATGACCCTGAAAGGTATGTTATCTATACTGCCAAAATGACACCAACAAACATATAGAATCATCAGATTTTCAATTTCTCAACAGTCCTTGGACTGATCATCTGTGATTCTGTACTAAAAATGATCCAAATCTAAGTATAAGATTGGGATATTTCATCATAATCACTTTATTCTATGTGTTTCATCTAAAAATTCACCAGACTCTTTAAAAAAGACATTTTTTTGCAGTGCTCGATGCAATCATTTTACAAATGTTGTGACTCAGTCTGCCTGCTAAAGACCAGCAATGATCAGGCAGCTTTGTCAAAGGATCATCTGTTGGAGTCTTCAGAAAAAGGTTCTCAAAAGAAAGAATCTTCAAACAATCTTCAGAGTCTGATGCGAGTAATGTTTATTCAATACAGGGGCTTGTAAGAACAAACATGGGCAAAATCTTGAGATTTTAACTAAACTATACAAAGTGTTACTTCCGCAAACTTCTTCTAAACGCTCCTCCTTTAACTGGAAAGCCACAACCCATCCTACTTAAAAACCAATCAGGATATCTCGATCATCATTATGTTTGAATTAATTCATATCCTTGGTGTGTGATCTAATCGTGTCAAAAGTTTAACCACCTCCCTTTCTTAAAAATCACCCCCTCCTCTCCTTCCACAACTGCCCCTGCTTTTCCCCTGGCTTCATGTCCGTGTTGGCCATCATGACCTTGGTTTCAACTCACACACGTGTGCAGAGAGAGCTTCCTGCTTCCGGCCTTGCTGTATTGTATAGGTTTTCATTGGGTTGCAGTTTACACAGGATTGCAGTTAACGTAGGATTGCAGTTTACACATGAAGTCACTTTACACATCATGTTTCCCAGTTTTATCACTGTTTGTACTTGAGTCTGATTTAAACATGCTATTTTCCTAGTTTTAGCATTTGTTCAATTGCCAAATCCTACAACACCATGAAGCCAGTAGTAACTCAGCTGCGACCAACCATCACGTGACAAAAATCCAGGGACTTGCTGTGTAAAAATTTAGTCAAATAAATATTAAAAGAAATTTAACTTTCATGATTTTCATTTAGAATTTATGACATTCTAACTATAACTTCTAGTTCTCTCTAACTCTAGCCATGGTTGTGCTGTTTCCTTAGAGGAGCAGGACTTTATACTGCAGTGAAAATGAGCCCACAGTAAGTTAAATGTGACAGGAGCATAAAACGCCCAGAAACAGCTTCAGTGAGTGAATAAATCTTGGAAGAATTTTTTTGTAGAATCTGAAAGTTTAACACATTACAGATAAACTCTTTGATTTTGTTTTGACCTTTGACATTTTCTTGTTAGCTCACCGCCATCGTTTTAGATTCAACACAGCTCAGCAATGGCTTTCAAAATATCAACAGTGAACCGCAAAGAATAACTGATTTTAGGTGACATTAAAATGAAAAATTCGCTGAGAAAATATTTCCCTTATTTTTTTTCTACCTTCCACTGACAAGAAAATCAAAGCGGAATACTTAGAGAAGTAGTAAAAGCAAAAAAAAAAAACATCTTTATATTAGAAAGCATTCTGGACAATTCAATCAAAGGCAATTGGACTCAGTAATATGTCTGTGAAGATGTTTCGCCTCTCATCCGAGTGGCTTCATCAGTTCATACGTGCCAAGACTAGATTGGGCTAGTCTGACTCGCTGGTGGGAAACCCAGGTATTTAACCTCTGTGGAGGTGTTTGAAAAGACCAGTGGTGGCATTAGTGCTCCAAAGGTGTGACTCCGATGGTGCTCCATGATGTCATGACAGTTGTTGGGGTCGTCAGAGTTGTTAGGAGTCACATGAGGCCAATCGAGAGCAACACTCGTCAGAGCTGTTCGAGTCACACCGGGCCATTTGTGAACAACTATATTAGAAAGCAAATTGCATTTTTTAAATGATGATGTGTTGTGTCTCCGTCCACTGCTGAACTTATAAACCTAAATGTTGCTGTTTGGGCTACAATATTAATGGTGTGCTGCTACAGATAGGGATAAGTTATTTGTTCATTTCCTTGTAATGAATTGACCTCACAGTGTGGCAACCAAACCTAAGCTAAATCCCTTCCTTCCTGTTCAATGTGTTAATCTTTTAATTAAATGGACAAAGTCTATTGGGAAACAGCACAAAGAATGGAGACAGATATTAGAAATAACAGGAGCGAGAGAGAAAATAAAAACTATCCATCTTTCTTTAATGGCAGATGTTTGAAAGCAGCACCAAGTGTCACTACAAAGAAAAGGAAAAAATAATACTGATAAAAGAATGATTGGTACCAAATGACAGGAATGAGGGAAATATAATATCTGCCCATTTTTGTGGTGATAATCACTAACAGCCCCAATGAGCAAACCTGAGTTTATGCAACAGTGCATCCATCTTTCCTCCACCCTTTACCTTCCCTGTTTTCCCTTTCTTGTCTCCCACCTTTCCTCCCAAAAGACTCAGGTAGCAACTTGAATCAGAGATGACAGGTACACAGCAGGACACAGAGCAAGAACAAAAGGCAGAACAAGGGAGGGAAGCATGGCGGAAAATAAAGAGA
>OMNN01082821.1:0-11491 GCA_900302755.1 Chromis chromis | reverse complement strand
AGACTTTCTGGGCTTCACATGTCTGTCTTCTGAGAACAAAAAAAGAAGAAGAATCAACCTGTAATGTTTTATTGAGCTGATAAAATCTATTATTTACAATCTTCACATCTGGGTGGTCAGGTGATTTGAGAAAAACACACACATACACACACCTCACCTCTCTCTTGCCTCTCAATTTCTCCTTCCTAACAATAATGTTATGTGGCAGGTTAATACTTGTCATAACTTTACTACACAACAGTTTTTTGTTTTTTTTTACTATAATTCTGCACAAAGACTGAGCACCAATCAGCATCTTTAACTCAAGTCATCGCCACACACACACCAAACATATGAGAATCAATGTGTTGGTCGCAGTAGGTGTTTGCATCTTTGGGAAGATAAAAACAGATGCTCTCGTGTGTGTCCACGTGTGTCTGTGCAGATGCTGAAATATATTTGCTTTGATAACAAATGCCCTGGGATCCAGTCCAGTTTAGTCGATAATGATGGAGAGCATCTGCGAGGAGGATAGTGTCCAGAGAGCAACATGTGTGCAAATGCTGCGGCGTGAAGATAACTCACAACAGGGTGGAAAAATTAGGGGATGGAGAGAAAGGGAATGGGTGGGGGAGATGAAGAAAGAAGCACAGACAAATGAAGGGGAGATGCTGCTAAATATGAAGATAGACAGATAGATAGTGACACATGTTGAGCAATAGAACAAACGGTGGGATGGAAATGAAAAAGCAAAACAGGGGAAAAAGCGACAGAAAGAAGGGGGAAATTCAGACGGATGTGACTCACATGGTGGACAGGGAGTGCAGGGTGGAGAAGGCTCCCGGGGCGATACTGGAGATCCTGTTGTCATACAGCGACAGCAGACGCACCGAGCTCAGACCCGTGAATGTGCTGTTGTCGATGCAGCTGATCTGGTTGCTCCGCAGCATGCTGGAAACACAAATACCACATATTTAGCAAATGACAGCAAATAGTTAGACTACTGTTTGCATTTACCCCAAAACCGGCCAGCATGTTTGAAGAGCATGTCGTCTTTAAAAACAATGCCAAATTTAGTAATATATGGTTGTATATGGTTGCCAGATGGCAGTCTAGTTTTTATTCATATGAACAAATCTTTAAACATTCCTTAAGTTTGAGGTCATAGCTCTGATATTTATGCACTGATACATCAAGGGGTGTACTACAGTATAAAGCAAGTTCTTTATGTAAGATGGCTCACTACTGTTTGCATATTATCTCCTGAAAGATTACAAAAAATCATGACTTTATCGACATGGCTTTTTAAGAGCATGGTGTCTTTAAAGACAATGCCAAATTTACATAATTTACTAGAGCAAGGAACTGTAAAAACAGAACTAATCATCAGATTTCCAATTTTCCAGTGGCCCCTGAACTACTCATCTGTGACATTATGTTGGGAAACTTAACTAAATCTAAGCCTTTGGCCTCGTTTAAGATTTAAAGATAAACTGTCAGCTCTAACCTGATTCTGTTCACAATTCTTCAAAAAAATTGTGTTGCTCTGCACAACTAGGAAGCCATCAGTGACTCAAGTGGAACCAACCGTCATATGACAAAAAATCAGTCTTGGCTGAACTGCATGCTGTGTTTATGTATGAAAACAAATTTAAAATGTAAGTAGTAAAAAATCTATAGCATATAAAGCCACCATTTTTTCCAGTATTGGTAACACCTGTGGACAAATTTGTAAAATTAGTAACAGAATTCAACTTTTGCTTTCCTTTTTGTAATGATTTATGGCAATATAACTTTGCTATGCTGCACAAAAGACATTTTCTAGGTTCTCTCTACTTTTAGTTATGATTGTGTTGTTTCTATTGAGGTACAGGCCTTTATATTGCAGTGCAAAATGAGTTTACAGTAGGGCTGTACCCTACTAGTCGAATATTCGAATAGTCGTTCCATGCGGCGGTATTCGAATAGTAAATTAGCCCTTCGACTATTCGCTCGCACCCCCCCCAAATGCTAAATCAGTTGAAGTGTTATGTGAAGAATACACGATAGTCAACATTTTCTTTTACTTAAAGGAAATTATTTTTGACAGGGAGTCTTACTATGTCCTAAGCTGAAAAATTAAAGCTGCATACTGGTAGATGAAAAAAAAAAAACTAAAGACAGAGATAAAAGAACACCACCAGTAATGACATGGACAAAAGATAAAACAGAGAGCTGGGGTAAATTCAAACCAGTCCCCACAGGACAACTGTGACAGA
Organism: Chromis chromis; assembly: GCA_900302755.1. Classification (NCBI taxonomy): domain Eukaryota; kingdom Metazoa; phylum Chordata; class Actinopteri; family Pomacentridae; genus Chromis; species Chromis chromis. The sequence goes on along the minus strand of OMNN01082821.1, from coordinate 9,254 downwards.
CCCTGTAATATGACATTAGCTTTTGACATGCAGTCCTATGGGACCAGGCTAAGTGAGTTAGTTAGCATTAGCAATCTCTGGGACAGGCTAACCTAGTTAGCAAGGCTATTACGGGAGCAGGGAGCCTCTTAACATAATACAGAGACAGCCATGATGCCATTAGAGAGTCATTAGCCGGCATATATATACATGATAGCATTAGCTAGTCATTACTGAGCATACACAGACAACATTAGCTCATGATTGCGTACACTATCCTGTAACCCCTAATTGGGCACTAGCCTCTTTATGGTGGGTGCCCAAATTAAAGCAACAACAATATGGTGTCATTAGCCTTGATTTCAGGGTGAGTGAGTAAACAATCCGGGGCCTCTCCTTTCAGTCTGGAGAAGAAAAAAGTTAATGAAGTCCACCATAAACCAGATGCTAACACAAGTCATGGCCTGCTTGATGTAAGGCCTTCACGGCTAAAAGTAACAATCATAACAGAACACGCAGGAAAAATAGCACTAAACAGTAAACAAGACAACTAAACTATATAAAATCAGAAGTAGAAACAGTCAGCAACATGGTTTACTGTTGTAATATTAAGTTAAAGTTTATTTCTCATGGCAATATGAAAAACATGACAGACACATATTGAGAAACCCTATAAAAGACTAGTATATGATTGTCATTTCTTAGGTTTTAGGTGATAGCACTGATATTTATGCGTCAAGGGGTGTACTACAGTATAAAACAAGTTCTTTGCGTAAGATACTTTGACAAAACCTAAAACCCCAATCAGAGATAACAGGTGTCATCACAGCTCTGGGTTTCTTCACCATGACTCTGTGAATGCTCCTATAAAAGTGGACATTTGATGCATCATTTGACTCTTCTACGGCACAAATCGCACCAATAGTGTGCCGCCTACTAAGAGGAACAGGCCGTTATAATAGAGAGGTATGAAAAATATAAACATTTATTAGGGTAAAAAAATATAAAAATCATTGTTAAATGATGCAAGAGAGGAAAATTGTGAATCAGTTAATATATTTATTTTACTACTCTGTACATCTCAGTGCAGCCACTTCTTTCTCATGTGACAGCTGCATATTAGACTGTACGGTAAACTTCATTCATTCACGTTTATTTAGGTCTGACATTGTTCCATAATGAAGAACACATGGAAATCACTTCTTCTTCTCAGTGCTTTTTGTTACTCTACATTATAGTTATGGCATAATTCATTTTCCTAAACAGTAGATCACTAGCCGCATAAAAATACAGTTGTGTTTCCACCACCTCCATTAACCTGATCCCGACATTAACCTAAACCTCACCTCGTTCTGGCCTGACACCAAGTCTTCTTACTAAAATTTAATGACACTCACCTCCCTTTTGGAGAGTCCGCATGATGTGAATGTGCGAACAGATTTATGCTCTCTCACAACATGAATAATACAAACACACACACACACACACACACTACTGTAAAATACACTTACAGAGTTTTCAGGCCACCGAGGCCTCTGAACATGCGTCCCTGCAGCCCGGTCAGCTTGTTCCCCGTCAGCAGCAGCTCCAAAACTCCAACCGCTCCGTCAAACGCACCTTCACGGATGTCCCTCAGCTTATTGTTGCTCAGATTACTGCAGAGAGAACAAAAAAAATAAACTGAACAAATGTGTGTTTTTCATATTTGGAGGATCGCCAGTGAAGTAGTTCAGATACACGATCAGAGGGGTAAGATAACCACACATGCAAACACATATGAGTGTCACATACACACACACACACACACCCACACATACATAACATTTCCAATTTAATTGCAGCAATCAATCATGTCCCTTCAACTAATAAAGGTTAACTCTTCTCTCTTTCATCTTAATATCCTTGTCTTGTACAATAGCCCAGATATTCTGATAACACAGCCAGCCGCTAATACAACTCGCAAAGCAGACGGCAAACACACACGCATAAAGGTAAATGAGACAAGTGGTCACAAACAACTGAGAATGATCGCTATCTCTCTTCCTTGGAGAGAAATGAAAAGGAAAAGAGACAATAACTTGAGATGATAGCTATCACAACTACTGTAGCTTTCATTCACAGCTACTTTTGTGTTTCCTCTTATCAGCGTCACGGAAGATGAGAGGAAAGAGAAGAGACGAGTGGAAAGCAGACGAACAAAGGCAGTTAAGAAAAATATAATGATTTCAGACAAAGTTAAAAGGCAACAGAAAATTGGAGGCAAGGAGAGGCAAGGAAAGGAGACGAAGAAGCGAGGGAAGGATTTGAGAGAAGGAAAATGGAAATGAGCGCTGGCCAATCTATATCGTCAGTGACACTGCTAGATGGTTAGCAATTTCCTCTCCAATAAATCAACTTCTGGTCTCTGCTCTGTCTTTCTCTATCTCACTCTGACACACACACACACACACAAACCTAGAGTAGGTTGTAGATAAGGACTGACTGTAAATCTGAAGCGAAGGCCCATCTTCTATTTCCATTTAATATTTTCTTCTTCCAACCCACCCTTCCTTTCTCTCCATCTTTGCGGCCTTCCCATCCTCTTGCTTGTCTTCTGTCACTCCTCTTCCTGTATCCCTCGCTCAGCTCTGTCTGATGTTCACTCCCACCCTTAGTGCATGCATGTTTTCTCACTTTTCTCTCGTCTTCATCATTTTTGTTTTATTTTTTCTTGCTTCATCGTCTTTATTTTCCAGGTTTTGCTTTTACTCACCCCTTTGCTGTTGCACTTCAATCCTTCCTTTTCTCCCTCTTTTCTACTAGTTTTATCTGTTCTCATCAGCTTATTCCTGTCCTATAGTTACTGCATCATTCCCTTTATTTATTATAAATACACTGATCAGGCATAACATTATGACCACCTGCCTAATATTGTGTTGGTCCTCCTTATGTGGTCAGAAATGCTCTGAACCATTGGACATGGACAAGAGGACCTCTCAGGGTGTCCTATGGGGTCTGGCACCAGGACATTGGCAGTGGATCCTTTGGGTACTCTGGCTTGTGCAGTGGGGCCTCTGTCAATCAAACTTGTTGATGCTTAATCAGAATGGGGTCTAGGAAGTTTGGAGGTCAAATCAACATCTTGGGCCATTGTCATGTTCCTCAAGATGTTCCTGATTGTTTGATGTTTTTGCCATGTGGTGGGGTGCATTTTCCTGCGGGGGTAGGCCAGTGACATTTGGGATTTCCATTTGCATGAGGGAGTGTGCTTGTTCTGGGACAATGTTTATTTGGGTGTCTAAGTCTCATCAACACGGATGCCAAAATCCAAGGTTTTCCAGCAGAACACCACATAGTACCAATATGATCAATGTTATTCACTTCACCTGTCAGTGGTCATAATGTGGCTGATCTGTGTATGTGTGATTCGTGGCACATTTCAAATGGGATTAAATAAGTATTTGCCTCTTATTCTTTTTTAGTTAAAAAAAAAGGATGACTATTAAGGGTTACAGATTATTGTGTTGTTTCCGCTCCAGATTGCATGTTAATTTTGAATAATAATAACGTAAAGCTATCAGTCCTAGAAAGAAAGAGAGAGGACATCCTAGGAAAAAGCACCGATTAATGATGAATCTAAACTATTTGTGTGCATATGTACCTTTGTTAGGTGATACTCTCCATCTACCAACTGCTCAATGATACTGAAGTGGTCTGTATTTGCCACGTCCTCCATGGTCACACTCAGTCCTGACGCTTCCAAAGTCTTAACGGACAAAATAAAGGAAGGGTAATGGGGGGAAAAAAAGCTAAGGAAGTAGCACATATACACAATCATTTTAGAATGTTGAAACTTGATGCATGATTACAGGTTGGATTAACCAGATAGCATTTATCTCGACTACTAACTTTATAGTATTCTTCGGACTGCTTGCGAAACTCTGGCGAGTCGTTCTCAGCGACAGCCACGACGATCTGGCAGCTGGAGGAGGAGAGTTTGAGCTGAGGGACCAGTTTGCTGGGGCTGTTCCTCACCGCCACCTCCCTGCCAACAGCAGACACCAGGAGACAGAGGAGTGAGGCACCGACTGGTACAACAGAGTACAATTACAGAGACGCACACAAAGACATCTACAGCTTCACAGTGAGCATCACAGTCTGAACAACAGCCACATACAAATTACTGCAGGCTTCCTCAACCTAATCTGTGCCGTGATCCAATGTTTAGATCTGGAAGTTTTAGCTTGAGGAAGAGATTTTATGTACCAAAAGATACAACGCATACTTCAAGACTGAAGGCAAAGTTGTACATCCAGCAACTCCTGTGTCCAAAGCTGGGAAACTACAGATTACAGAGAGTAATCAGATTAACAAGTAAATTGCTTAATGTGTTTACATGTTGTGAAAGTGACAAGTTTATCCAGTAAGTAATGAGATTACGTCCCTTCCCATCCAAGGACACTCTTTAATTTACCATTAGCTCCTGTAGCGTTGTGACACTCATGACAGACAATTTAAAACAACCAAGCACATACAGAATCATCTTTATTACATGCACTATTCTTTGTCAAAACCTGCAGCCTACATTACCCACAATGCAACTCAACTGCTGACCGTGTTATAGTGCATTTATGTAGTGTTGGAATAATCTGAAAAGTGAGTTCCTAGCTGGGAAAATTCACATGAAAGCACCCTCAAGTCAGAACAACAACTTGGAAATTTGGCAGAAATGTTGATACACAACTTGCTGAGAAGTTGACAAAAGTAAATTTTTGGTTGATAACAAGAAACTTTTCAATAGTGCAAATTCATCTATTGCATATATAACGTTTATTTGGGAACATGGTATTAGGTTGTTAGTGTTAGTTGCTGTGGACGTAGAGTAGCCTAGATTAGTTTAAAAAGCTATTTATCATCAGTAACCCAGATAACAAATCAGGCAAGGCAATATTTTAGTGCTATCGGCTATCAACATGTTGATGAGCAATTAAATACATCAACTTTGCAGCGTCCATGTTGTTTCCACTTTCCAACTTTAAGACCAACTTCAAATCCAAGGTCCCATATTGGGCCCTTTTGGGCAAATTAACCAAAGTCCCACAAGTCCCCAGAATGTGTCTTTCATTTTTTCAGCTCAAAATACCACAAAGGTTGTTTATGTCACCATGACTGTACAACCCCTGGTTTTAGTCCTGTTCTTAACAGGCTGTTTCAGTGTGTATAGCTTTAAATACTGCTGTCCACAACCCCTTCAGGAAGAAGACTCTCTCTGTGTCTGTGTAAGTAATCAGTCTCTTTAACATGGGTGTGTTCTGTGTCCACACTGGTTTTTTATAATGCCTGATGACTCCAACAAAGCATGTAACAAACAGATATTACAGAGCATGTAATCGTACTACTAGGTGTTATTTCACGTACTGCAGTGAGATACTTACTCTGTCATCTTTAGAGGCTCATTGACATAGGTGGACAGGATGGGCAGGAGGTCATATATGCCACTCACAAGGAAAGCACCTAAAAGACAATTAAAGAACAAATTAAAGTACATCATTTACACCGCATGTAATTCTGAGCATCTTCTTACTTATTATTAGAATGAGGCAAACCACTATCTCATATATCTGTAGCTGTAGATAGCGGTGTTACTTCACCGTCTCAAATTTTGTTTGGGGTTTGTCAATTTGTTATCTGGGACCCAAAACTGAGCTCTGTAAAATATTTTGGCTGAATCTGCGATTGTTTTGCATAACTGCCCTAAAAAATTGATAACCTGGGAAATTATTTCATGGGTTTAATATTTCATACCTCCAAACACAGCTATGACATTTGGTGAGGACACAGTAGATCTAAATGATTAAATGGCTCCAAGTGAAGTCAGATTGTTCCATTATTGGCCCTTGAAAATATAGACAAGAGTAAAATCTCCAAAGAGAGCAGTACTTGGGCCCCAAAAAGTTCCTGAAATTGTAAAAATGTATATGTATAGTTGTCATTGCACTTTCTCTGTTCAAGTATATGTATAGAAGCATTCAGGAAGGCAAAATAAGTGACATTTGTTGTTCAATTCCAACTTGAAGACAACATGGAAATAACTTGTTTGTTCCACATATATTGATAATGTTCTATGCACACCAATTATCTTAACCATTTTGGCAAGTCAAAATAGCAAAAAATGTAACTTTGGCTTGCCATACTTGCCAGACATCCTATTCTACAGATGTTAGAGGCCTGAAAAGTTGGGGAAATGTCGACCGAAGACTGTATTTTTAGTAGAAAATATGGATGCGGGGCGCCCCAATAGCCTAGCGGTTATGTCGCGTGACCCACGAGCAGAGGCGTAGCGGCTGTGCCGGGTTCGAGTCTGACCTCGGCCATTTACCGCATGTCCTTCCCCACTCTCTCCCGTTTCTAACTCTATCCACTGTCCTCTCTAATAAAGGCATGAAAAGGCCAAAAATAAAGCTTTAAAAAAAATTGATGCATCCATGTATACACACTTACAGGAACTTTCCAGGGCCAAAATACCTTGTTTGGAAAATATTGCACTTCCCTCCATTTTTAAGAGCCAATAATTTAAAATCAGGCTTCTGCTGGGGCCATTCAATCATTTGGATGTGCTGGAAGTCATTTCGTCTGTGTCCTCACCAAATGTCATGGCTGTGGAAGCAGTATTTCTGGACATATTGAACTCTTAAAATGACTTCCCAGGTAAGATGTTTTTTTGAAGGTGGCAATATAAACATTTGCCAGTCTGAAGACACATGAAATTCTTAAAATTCAGCGAGAAGAAGATAAAGACTCAGAACAAAATCCGTGCAATAACATATTTCCTGAACCTGTCTGAACTGACCCCTGCCTTGTCCTGTTTCACCTGACACACCTCACCTTTGATCTGAGGTGTGATGCTGTACTGCGACCAATCGGTGGAGAGAACCATTGCAGCCAGGTGAGCCCCAGCAGAGTGTCCACACAGGTACAGACCACTGAGGGACAGAAACAGTGTACTTATACTGAGGACGGTGACATTTTATGAATGAGAGAAGAATGAGGACAGCCGGAGCAGAATTTCATTATAATGTGACACATGAAGCTGAACTTTCCTCAAACAGGGTGATGAAGACGAGGAGGAAAACTGCTACCTGATGTGAGAATACTGCTGCACCACAGACACGACACTCCTGCGCACTTGTGACACCATCAGGTCCATGTTACCTGAAAGCGAGGCCACAGGCAGAAGGCTGACATTTTCAGTTCGTCCTCTTAAATGATCCCTCTCTCCCCATCAACCTCGTCAGAAATGAAAAGACTCCTACCTTTGGGGGCGATGTCGTAACCAACTGCAACCACAACTACACCTTTATCAATGAGTGGAACGGCCATGAATCCAGACTCCTCCTTGCTGCACAAAGCACCAAAATTAAAACCCACAAAGAAGAAATCAAATTATGAAATGTAGAGCAGAGTGTGAGACCGTACCTGAGAAACTGCCAGTAGCCTCCATGTAGGTAAACAACAAGATGGACATCTGAAAAAGAGCAAGTGAGGCCTGTTAGTCATCATGTGTGACACCGGCTTCAGCATCCGTTGGGCAGCTGCACATGCTCGTACCCAAAGAGTTGGTTCTGGGTATGTAGACGTCCAGTTTCTCTCCATCTCCTTCCCCATACGGAACATTGAGTAGAGTCTGAGCCAGACCTCGGGCTTGTTCAGTACCTGAATAACACACAGCATCAAAGCATTAAGCCATGGTGATAAATACACTTTAAATATTCCTCCTGGCAATGTTGCAAATCACTGTGAGCTGGATATTAGAACGATTTTGCATTATTAGACCTTTTTGACATTGGAAATAATGACATTAATGATGGCTCAGTTCCATTAAGTGTCCCAGGAAGCCACAATACTGAACCACAACAGCAGGTAAGTAGAATGCAGCCATTATTAATTAACTTGTAGCATGAAAACTGCCAGGTCAAGCAGTCTGCAGTTAAACAGGTCTATTCAATTCAGTTCAATTTTATTTACATACTAGTAGCGTCAACTCACAACATGTGTCACTTCACAGATGTGACAAAATTCATGCGGGGAAACCCAATAAATCCAAACTCTGATGAGGTTTCTTAATTTTTTATACTCAGGAAAATCCAGGTGCTAGCTGGAACCAAAAATAGTTTTAATTTTAAATTGATACCACAGAAGAAACATTTCCATTTTCACTAAAACATCTTGACAAACATGATTTCTTCAAGGGATTCTTTAAAGAAGCAAAGATGCCTCAAAGAAAAATCAAACAATAGTTCTTTTAGGCTCCATAAATGGCTGTCCAAAGAAAGGAAAAAATGTTCTTTAAGGAACTATTATCCTGATAGTTCTTTGTACCTCTTTCTATTTTGATAACAGGGCTTGATAATTGTTTAAGCAATTTTCAGGCAAAAAAGTAAGATGTCTTCTAATATAATGCATTTAATATTTCGGTTTCTTGATCGTTATGATCAGAACAACAACTGGAGATTTGTGAAGTTTTGAAAGGCATTTCCGAATGAAAGTTTGCATGTTCTCCCTGTGCAGCGTGGGTTTTCACTGGGTTCTCCGGCTTCCTCCCACAGTCCAAAAACATGAGAGTTAATTGATGATTCTAAATTGTCCATAGGTGTGAATGAGAGTGTGCTTGGTTGTTTGTCTCTATGTGTAGCCCTGTGATAGACTGGCAACCTGTCCAGGGTTTCCCCTGCTTTCACCCGAGTCAGCCAGGATAGGCTCTAGCCCCCCCGCAACCCTACAGAGGATTAAGCGCTGTATAGATAATGGATGGATGGATTTCCGAATGATTAATCGATTAATTGAGAAAATAATTGTTAGTTGCAGCTTTATTTTTATGCTTTTACCTGCCACCAAACCAAATAACCAATAAAAAAATTTAACAACCTTCACTATTTTAAAGAACCACATAAAGTGTGAGAAGAACCCTCCCCGTAAATAAAGAGGTTCTTCAACTGGTGATGGCGCTTTAGAGAACCATTAATGCATTATCAGTTTCTTATTATTTACTCTCCACTATAATACAAGACTCAATTCCCCAAAGAAGTACTTTTAATTGTACTGGCATCTCAATATAAACTTACTCTTTTTTTTTTTTTTTTTTCTTAGTATTTTTTGGGGGGGAGTTTTTCCCATTTTTTTTTTTTTTTATTGATAGAGAGAGACGGGGTGAAAGGGGGTATAGAGGAGAGTAACATGCAGCAAAGGGTCTTGAGCCGGACTCGAACTCATGACCGCTGCTGGCGACCTGCGCCCAC
>OMNN01082820.1:0-11997 GCA_900302755.1 Chromis chromis | reverse complement strand
AAGACTCAACAATCCTCATGCCGCTGCAGATGTTTGGAGTCAGCATGGAGATTCCAGCGGAGGCACCAGTAGGATGATCAAAAGGGCCGAAGTTGTACTCGACAAGACTGACGGGGTTCTTTCATATCTTTAAAATCAAGATAACTGATCTAGTGTCCACCTCAGGCGTAGTTCCTTTGGAAAGTACCGGACGTGTAACATGTGTAGTTTTGAAACTGGTTACCATCAAACTGCTAAATAACCTACAATAACATCAGTGCAATAAGCTACATGGTGCAATAACGTCATACTGGTGCAATAAAAACTGTGTAAATATTTCTTGTGTATGTATGTGTATATATATATATATATATATGTGTGTGTGTATGTGTATATGTATACACATATATTATGCATATGTTTTATATGCTTAAATGTACATATATGTTTATTTACTTCTGTGAAGTACGTTGCTGTTGCTGCTACACTTTTTGGCTTTTCTTGCTTTGGATTTTCTATTTATCTCTGTAAACTGCAGCTGGACGGAGTCCAGGAAAAATTTCCCCATGGGGACAATAAAAGTATATTCTATTCTATTCTATTCTATCTGTCACAGGAGTTTACACAAAGCAGAATGTGAAACTCATCAAGCAGAAAAACAGACTCTGACCTCGAAACAGTGGAAGCAACAAATTATTATTATTACTGCTGGGAGTTTAAGGCTTTTGAATATATTTATAATTCTAGAGAAGTCTACAGTTTTATTGTCCCCCAAAGGGCTAATTGGCTTACATGCAGCAGTCATTAATATTAATACACAAAGAATTTTAACAATAGTATATTTGCTTAATTATACATTATGTGATTTTGTAACGTTAAATTTTAATCAGTGGTGGAATGTAACCACATTAACTCAAGTAATGTGTCCGATTTATGCTTCTTTATACTGGACTTCTATTCAGCTTAAGTGATTTTCATTGGAAATGATTGTACTTTAATCTGCCAGCTGGATTTAATACCAAGCAAACAATGTAACGTTCAGGGAACAATCGGCCAACGTTTGCTGAGGGTCAGAAGAATGCTCACTAAGGAGGTGCAGCGACTGTCATTTTGCAACGTTTTCTTTCTTTGGGTTAAAATAACCTTCAAGGAACCTCGAGGGAACGTTCCCTGAAGATCATCTGAAGGTTTCACAAAATAACCTTCAGGCAGCCTTCAGGGAATGTTCCCTAAAGGTTCAGGGAATGTTCCCTGAAGGTTCTACAAAAATAACCTTTTCAGTTTTTTTGCTGTTTTTGTAACCTTCAAGAAACCCAAAGAGAATGTTCCTTTAATGTTACTGATAAAGATGTTACTTGCAAAACATACTATCAGTGCATTAATATACACTGAGCTGCTCAACCTGGCATGAAATTATTTGCATTTAACTCCACGTCAACCAGTTGTAACATCAAAGGAGTATCTTAAAGTTTACTGATCACTTTGCACTGTATTTTATGTTAAATTAATTCAGCCTAGAAGTCTAAATTCTTCTGCTGCGTTAAAAATGTGAGTTAACTGCACTTAGGATAAATATTTAGTTCATTTTTTGAGTTTTGAAATTGAAAAAGTAGCTCAATTAAGTAAGTACCAAGTAAAAACCATGTAAGTAAGACAGTTTCAATGAACCTGAGATGTTAAGTTGGATCAACTTTTTGGTCACATGGACAGTGGTTTCTGACAGACCTGCTCTCTTCTTATGTTTTCAGTTTAAAGAGTTTGTTCCTAATTTAATATTGAGAATTTACAGCTGAAACTGTTGAATCCATTTGGTAGTGGAGTAAGTACAAAGACAACCTGTGGGGCTGCTCTCAGTGACAGTCAGATGCATTATAAGTCTGCACATAACTTTCATCATGGATGGAATAGTTTAATTATTATGAAAAGAAACATCCATGACTAACAGGTATTAAAGACACACTGCAGGTTTCTGTCATGTCTGGTTACTCAAACTATGGAAAAGACCAATCTCTGGGGAGTTTTAACTCACTGCTTAATTGCTAGTTTTGTTTCTTATTAACGTTATTTAATGAGTTGAGTGAACTCTCAGTTGCTCCTTCATTCAGATCTTCATTTTAAGACTAAATGGATCAAGTTAGAAACCAAGAGCTCATGTGGTTTGAAATTAAAAAAGGACAGTTTAAGTTTGTTCTTCTTGGACATAATGTGTCCACAACTGCAAAGGTTCATTTTTTAAGAAGGCCAAGAGTCATCTTTGCTTTGGTGAATAATGATCATGCTGTTGAGTTTGTGCAGCAGTACAAATGTGTTGGCCTCATGTAGACGCTGTGTATTGAAAAGCCCATCCGCCCATGTACTTATATCATAAGTATTCATGAAGCTTTCCCCTCAGAAATAATGTTTCATTACTGTTTTATTGAATCTGTTCTCACATTCTCCTTTGTCAGTTGCTATGAGTCACTTACCCTCAAAAATAGAAACAGATTGCAGGGTACAATCTAAGTGTGCAGCAAAATTGCAGGCACAACCTTGAATAACGCTCGTTGAGCAGTGAGGAGTTTGAAGAAGGCCCAGTCAGTCCTGACTGATCTTTGTTCAAGTTGCTCCCATTTGGCCACTTATGGAATCTGCCAAAAATCAGGACCAATGGATCTAAAAACTCTTTTGTCTCTGCTGCTATGGGCTTTTGAATAACTGCATGTGATTTCTATTTTAGATTTACTGCCTATTTTATTATTTTAATAGTTTGTCTGATGATTATAATCACTGTTGGTGATATAATAAAGGTAATCATCTATGTTGTAAAAGTAAAAGAGGTTCTACTATCTACCTACGAATAGTATAGCTTACATAGTGCTTTAAAATCATCAATATAATTATTGATTTACCTTCTTTATTTTAGAAAATGATGTGTGTAATGTGTATGTAGATCTACAATGCCTTCAAAGAGTCTAAACTGGCTTCCAGTGCCCAATAATAATAATAATAATAATAATAATCATCTAACCTTTATTGATCCCCTTGGGGAAATCCCTTCTCTGCATTTGACCCATCCTATTCAAAGTTAACCTTAACTATACATACTAGGAGCAGTGGGGTGCGCCCAGGGAGCAGTCAGGGGTTAAGGGCCTTGCTCAAGGGCCCACAGTGGTGGTGACTTGGACGAGCGGTCGCTCTCACTTTCCCACCTCAACCTCTTGCCAGTCCGGGAACTCGAACCGGCAATCCACCGGTTACAAGTTCGCTTCACAAACCACAAGGCCACCACTGCCCCCAATAATACTAAAATATTACTGACTTCACTTTGAGTCTCTTCTTAAATTCATAACTTTTGTTATTTTTTAAAGTTCTACATGAGTATTTCTGCTTGGTAAGTAATGCTGGATGTTTATTTGAGCTCCTATTTTTTGTTAACCTGAACAAAACTGAATGTCTTGAAAGGACGTCTACCTTTTTTTGCTGCTCAAAATAACAACCGAGCTAAAAAAAAAAAAGTTTTTCTCTTGACATATGTATAAAACTTATTTTGTATGGCTCAGCACTGTAATTACCTTCTTTTTTCTTTTTGTTTTCCACTCCCTCTCTGCTACCCGGCTGGTAGCCTGACACTTGATTGCTGTGAGTTGCTTTCATAACTACTGACAGTTTGACAGGCTCTGTGGTTGGCTGACTGGTCTACACCTTCACCAGTAAAACAGCAAGAATGAAACAGACAATAGTAGGATAGAAATAGACTTGACAAGACTGGTTGGCTTGGAATATCACAACGTTTTGACTTCGTGGCAGCGCGCTGAAAGATAAATTATAGCAAAAGCTTTATGTAATGACAACAAGCTGAGTTTGGATCCTCAGCAGCTTTTAGTAAACAAGGCCTGGTGTCCAGAACATATGAATGAGCGGTAAGGAGAAGCGCTGGATCCCATAATACATACAACCGTGCAGTTGATTACTCTTGTATGCAGTTATTTAACCAGATGAGTACGACTGCGCTCCATAAGAAGGGGATTTCTAGAGCAACTTCAAGTAGGAAGGTTCACTAATGAATATTCAAGTAGGCACTTGAAAGGGATTTTAGAGGAAGAGGCTGCACAAGCAGCTCCAGTTGTTTATGGCCCTGGTTGGTGAATATGCATTCTCAATCATTAGGAACTGTTTGCTATTATACGGCTGCAAATATTGAAACATGCTCATGGTTTTAAAGAAGGTCTGTAATGGGTCTTTGGGTATGTGGGGACACAGAGGGAGTCAGTCTGGCTTACATATATCTGTACATATAGATTATTGGTAATAGACATATACAAAATGGATGTTTTGTGGGTTATTAAGGTAAAAAGTTTGGGGTTTTTGTAGACACAACCATAACATCTGGTACTAAGCTTCATTAACTTTCCTTCATGATTATAAATGGAATGGACTGTTACTGCCTCAGAGGTAATAAGAATGATTTATGAATTAAAATACTCAACATCCGCATGGCTTGTATCCTCTTGTCCCCAACATCCCATTAATGTAACCCATAACATTAGACCAGTAATAACTGTGAATATGCAGAGAAATAAGTTACACATGTGCAGCTACAGTGTTGCTTTGTTGATAGTTAAAACAAGACCAATGTACAGCCACAGCTCTGTGAGGCAGAGAAGACAGAGAAACAGGTGAGTTATATCACACCCTGTACAGTGAGATGGCGAACATCATTCATCCTCCGGGCAGCTAACAACATGGCAATTCATAGTTCTCAAGATGTTTCAAGGACCAAAGAAGTGGTTCTATACACCAGCATCACCATCCACAGAGTATCCTCATCGCCACTAAATTAGAGGGTTTGTGATTGGTCAAAAGATCTTTTTTTTTTTACCATGAGGGAATTACGATTTTCACCAACTGATGCACCTGATGTTCTGCTTAATTCTGCGTGTTCCCCATTGTCCCACTAACACAAGCTTTTCTTCTATTATTCATTCCAGATATAAAAGAAACATATAATACATCCTAGAGAGGGTTTTCCCAAGAAGAACTGAAAATAGCAAAAGACAAAGCTTCCGTGAACTGAATTAAACCAAATAACTACTGTACTACATCCATTATTGATATTTCTTTTTAGGAATAGCACGATATAATCTTGGGCCTAAACTTTCTTTGCTTTCTACCAGCCTAAAGTCCAGCCGAGTCGGAAACGGGAGAGAGTGGGGAAGGACATGCGGCAAACGCCCGAGGTCGGAATCAAACCTGGGACAGCCGCCACGCCTTGGCACTTGGATCACGCGACATAACCGCTAGGCCACTGGGGCACCCCTAAATGAATCTTAAATTAGCATGGGACCTGCGTTTGGCACTGGTTCCTCAGTCCTGTGATCAAAATATTCCCCAATGTAAACTAGGTTATGCACTCTGATTCAATTCTTCATAACATCATAATAATGTGATCCTGATGCTGCTCCACTATTTTTTTTAAATATCAAGCAGACTTTTAGTAGCTTATCACGAAAACCTGAGTGTGCATTCGCGGATTTGTATTTATGGTTAAGGTCGCATGGACACATACAGTATAAGTAGCGGGGATGAAGGTGGAGCAGGCACAGTTGTCTATGTTTGGCTTTGAAAAAGGGCCACACTTTGCCTTACTAATGGAAACCTGTCCTTTGAAGTAACTTAATCACATTGCGGGGAGGGGGGGGGGATTCTTCAAGTCATATTAGAATTAACCATGCCCTTTGCTGAGGTGGCACTTTGTCAAATACTACTAAGCTCAAGGCTGGAAAAGCAAATGAAAACCAAAAGCTTTCCCTGAGAAGATTTGGGCCAAGCGCTCGCACTTTAGATGCCATGTACGTGACGAGCAGAGAGCATAACACCCTCACAATTAATTTCCTGTCTGTGAAATAATCACACTCATCCTTTCAAACCCCTATCTGAGGATTAAAGAAGCTAAGCAGTAATACATTTTGGGGTAAAGTAAATGCATAGTTATGCCTGATGAACCACAGAAATACTGTAAGTGTTTCTCCCTATGATTTCCTGAATTTTGTGTGTTTTAATCTTATTTGCTATTTATTTTTAGTACAGTTCTCTGTTTCTGGTATGAGTATAAATATATATATTATCTTAAACATATTCTTCATCACAGTTAAAACATAACAGACAATTATTTATACAAAAACCTGGCATGTAAAGCCTGTTATTTCCTAGAGGGCAGACCGCCGGAGATCTGATTTCTCCTCTGGCCTCGTGTCAAGAGACAGATACTGATTTAGCCTGTCATCGATCTGGCCCTGCGGGAGTCACCAGCAGGACCCTGACACTGCACTCACATCTCAGCAGCGGCGTCAACAGATTTAGACTCTTGCACCTTGTCGCCCACCTTTCCACTCATTGTTTTTGTGAGCTATACAGTACAAAAGCGGGGTCGATACAAATTGAGACTGATTAATGAAGCACTCTTGCCATCAATTGCAGAAAGACTCACTGCGGTCGTGATGGGGAAGAAGTTGCACAAAAAAAAAAAAAACATCCAGTACAGGCCCTTTTCTAATTTCAGTTTGTGCGTCCTTGATTCCTTTCCTCACTTCCTCACTTCACATTGAAGTATCTGATGGGATTAGCGAAGATGATGGATGGTAGAAGAACAGACTCTTTGCCATGTTGTTCACTCAGGAGGCTTTATTAAACAAACACAGCATCTACAGACAATGCCTTGTCCGGGTCCCACTCAGGCCAAATAATGTGAAGACACAAGCGTTGGTTTCTCACTCCCTTAAATACTTTCTCAGACTTCTTAAAATACCCAAAGGACCAGAGCATATGGCTCCTCTTACTGTCCTTCTTTGGTCGAACCTTTTCACCTGTAAGGTCAAGCTCTGTCCAGAAGAGCCAACTCCAAGAGTGTTCTTGAAACATTGGATTGAGTCTCACAGGTGGAGACAACCTTCTCTAACCTTCAGAAACAAATGAACAGTCATATTATTATAATGCAATAACCTTCAATGATTTAACCTTAATTATTATTATTATACAAAAAAGTCTATTTAGGTATATGAAAATATATTACAACATCGTAGTCCTTCACCTGAGGTGCGAGGAATAGACATGAGTAGAGAGGAGTCGAGGCCATAGGGAGTTAAAAAGATGAGACATCCTCACCTCGGAGCTGTTGTTTTTTATATGAAATTATATGAAAGTCGTGGTACCCAAAATAGTACATTGCCAGTCCTGCTCCCGACATGGTTTGCTTTGTGTTTCCTCTTTTAAGTCATGAGTGCAGAAAAGATTTCATCGACGATACAGCATGGCTGCACCTGTCTCATATCTCCTGCAGCTGCATCCTCTCTCCTCAAGATGTGTTTTACAAATTGAAACCTTTGTGATGGTGCATCGAGACTGATTTCCAGGTCATGGATTAGAGATATCCCAATAAAGACGTTTTTTTTTTAAACTAATGGCACGAACCTGAGCCTGGTCCTTCATTTCATTTTCTAAATCAGTCATTGGTAGCATTATCAATCAATAAAGAATGAATTGGTAATTAAGCACAGCAGTTACTTGTCTTTTTTTTTGTCAATAGACAGATGAGCGTATTGAATCCCTGACTTGTCTTGAACATATGAGCTCTGGCCAGAAGCTGTTAAGCGTCACAGAAGTCTTCATCATGGTGCCTGTTGCTTGCTAAACCCCCACATTATTCTGTGCTTACCAACACAGATGTGTCCGTAGTCTGAGTGACGGCCTCCTCTAGTCGCAACAGTATTAAAAGTAAGAGGCTTCATCTGATGGAACCAGGCACTACAGCTAATCTACAATACATTTTTTGACATGCATGTCGAGAACACAGGTTTCTTCTCAACCCAACATTTTAGAAAGAGCCTTAACTTTACCTTTACAACAAGGTTTGAGACCACGTGTGTAACATTAAGGAACAGCTTGGATGCAGCTGGAAAGCATATGCATTGGACTGATTTAATAATGTAGTCAAAGTGTGTAATATCCTGGAAAGTGGTATCGGATTGGGAGTCAGTATGGGTAGATGCTAAATATTAAATGACTCGACCAGATTTGGGGCAAAAAAAACTTGTTGAAACAGATCTCAGTGAGCCTCCTCTCTCCTCAAGGAGGTGTATTTTAGGAATTGAGATGTCTTTCTAGATGTCGGACTGAGATCAATTTCTGTGTCACATGCAGGAGGACAGAAGAGAGAGGAGAGGAGGAGGAACAAAATAGAGAAATAAGAGTGAGCCTCAGGTCTCTAGGCTCTTTGAGGAGTGACAACATTCACACCGCCCACAGTCACAACGCTGCATGCTGTTGGATGGCTGATATGAGCCAGCTGTACTGCCAGTGGTGGAGCAGCGATAGCCAGGACATGCTGTAAACACTGCTGCTGGCTGCTCAGCTCACTCACAACTTCACTTTTACAACTTTCCCACACTGCTAACTAGAGAAGCAAGGTGAGCATCACACATCAGTAACTGTGTCTCTGCTCACTGAAATGAGCTGGTTCCTCCTGTGGTTTGGGGTGTGAAGACATCGAAGCCTTATCGCAGCCTCTTGTTCGCGGCCAAATGTGCTACACTCACAACAAAGCAAGAACTGCATGTGTCAAAGAAAAAGAAGTCACGTTTGCTCGAGGTATATTTCAAGTATGCGCACACATGTCTGCTGGAGGAGGAAATTCAAGCCTCTGACTGTGCAGTGTGGGTAGTCTTCAGCTTTGTCTACAGTGCTTTGAGTTGTGGATGACTTTTGAGCCCTGGGAGTCTGGTGACTCCAACTTCTCCAGTGCCTCACATTATTTTCACCTCTGTGACTCAGCGCAGGCTGCTGCTGCCCTGTTTGACATTTTGATGTGGAAGAAACAGCCAGCAGCCCACTGGTTCACCATCATCAGCAAAAGCTGTTTGTATCTATCTCTTTTCTTCCTTCTCCCTCTTGCATCCTCGCTTTTTTTTCTTGTTATTACTTAGATTGGTTTAGTGTGCTGCTCTGCAGTTCTACACAGCTGCCAAGGAAAGGTTATTTATCTTAGTGCTGATATAAGTTACTGTACAGTGCAGAGTCAGATATTAGATACATGAAGCATGTAGCATCAGGTCAGGCCATAGATAACATGCAGTCTTTAACCAATCTGGTAAATTAAACGATGATATTTCAAAAGAGCTTATCTTGTATCCTAAACTAATGGAGTTGTCAACTCCTGGTTCTTCATAGTGGCGAAAGGGAAAATATGATCGTGAAATAATTTCAAATAACTCACGCGGAAGTGTCCTATCACTGTCAGTTTAATGGCAGCATTAAAAAGAAATGCATGCGCTCATGTTTTCATATGAAACCGCAGTCACTTTTCTGTGTCACACAAAGGGGAACAGCTCTAAACCCTGATTTATGTCAAGGTACCTAACAGGAAAACCCTTTAACCAGTTACAGAGGATGTGGCTATAAATCAGACTGATAATGATAAAGATTATGCACTGTCTATTTGATCATGTGACAACTCTATGGTTACCTTTTGGTTAGGTTAAAAAAAACTTACTATGACAAAGCCCTTTGATAAGCTACGGTTTCAACAGCAGCCTCCCATGTTAATCCAGTGTTTTGATAACCCATCCATCCACCTCAAAATCATTCCTACATAGATTTGATTTTGCTCTGTAATAGCTTTGTCTATTCACTCCCTACTTTACTGCCGTCATCGTTACTACAAGCACAAGAGAGCTTTGTCACTATAACATAAACAGCTATAGGTCTGGGGTGCTTGCTAAAACAACTGATCTATTTTGCGGGGACAATGTAGCACCTCCACTTGTCAAAATCACTTACATAATTTACATCAATTACAATATTTTAAGAATGTTGCTGTGTGAACAATGTTGAACACTAAAATGTGCTCAAAATGTGCATTGCTTTCAGGTATTCACGGACATTAAACATGCACAGATGACTGCATGCATTTATTCCACCAAGCTTATGTGACATTTGTTATCACTTTCTATTCTCTACAAAGCACTACACTTACTGTAAAGGATTTTCTATTTTAGTGTCCAGATTTTTGATGTGTAATTCATGATCTATGTAATGCCCTCACAAATTCCCACAGTGCATCATAAAGAGTAGTGCTCATATATACTACCTTCTGCTACCAATCCCACAGTGCAATATGTCACATCTTATAGATGCAAAGATAAGCATTTATGCACCACTACATCTGTCAGCAATGACTCAAAATGACAATGATGTGTCAGACACATTAATTCACTGCTCCTTTTCCATATACCATGTCTAATTTAAAGAGAAATGTGAATGAGTACATGGAGTAAAGGGCACAGTTTTGGACAAAGCCCTAAATTCTTGTGGATGCAGTGTTCCGGAGTGGAATGACTAGCCTCCCCTCTCCATGAAGAGTCATAAGCTAAGTTGCTTTCAATGTGCAGTCTAATTTGAATTCTTTTGGCTGCTCTGTTCTGCCTGTATGCCTGCATGTAAACTGGAATATTCCTGTTTACATGCAGCTGTGTGCACTCTCCATAAGGGTTTTACACCAGTACTGGACTTGTTCAACTGTGTAAACACAGCTTCCTGTTGTCATTCCTTCCACCCCCCACTTGAAGATGTCAGGGTTGCGATATTTGCCCACAACAGAGCAGCCAAGTTTATATCCAAGTCTTTCATAATGTTTAAATAACCCATATTATGCTTCTTGGGTTTTCCCTTGCTATATAGCTGTTTTTTGTGCATGTAATAGGTCTGCAAGCTTACAGAGCCCAAAGTCCACGGCAAAAGGTGTTATTCTCTCCCACAGAAAACACTGCTTCATACCTGCCTAAAACGCCTCGTCTGAAATGATTTGTGCCACCTTGCAACACATTTGCATCTGCAACACCTGCCTAGCAAGTGGTTTTCACACCCTCAAACAAAGAATTTGCAGCTTACTTGTAGGCCAGCATTATTTCCTTGCAAGAGTTGCTTCTGCTAGGAGTACATATAAACTCATAGATCTGGGGTTACAGTATGTAACCATCGTTGCCTCGCTTTCGTTCGCTGAACAACAACAAATTTTTGTTTATTACCATTAAAACATGTTAATCTATTCTAGTAGACACCAAAAATGAAATTATAAAACGGTTAAAGTGTCATGGTTATTGGTTCTGTTCTAAGTTTAGTTCTTGTTTTGATTTGAAACAATTCCTGTCCTTGTGTGTCTCTAGCTGTTTTACTTCTTCCCTTTGTCAGATTTCCCTCTCTTTCATTGTCCTCTTGTCTTTCACCTGTGTCTCATGTGTCACCTGTGTCTTGTTTCCCCAATTAGTTCTGTGTGTATAAATTGTCTTGTCTCTCCTTCCTTCATTGCCAGTTTGAATGTTCTGCCTCCTGAAATACCTGCCTGTTTACCACCTCTTTGTATGTGTTTGTATACCTCAAGTTCAACTGGCTGTGTTCCCTGGCTTATTACTTCCTTGTGCTCTTTGTGTTTTTGTACCTTTTTGGATTTGGGTTTTTTTTGTTTCTTTGGATTACTTTTGTCATCTCTAAACTTCCCCTGTATTCTCCAGATATCTTGATTGTGCTCCACTAATTTATCTCATTTATGACTCCAGGCTTGCAAAGTGTTGACTAGTTGGGTTTGTGTACATCTACAACTGTAGTGGAAACCCCAGCCGAGATTCATATTCCAAATACTCTGTATATATGTCCAAAGAATGCTTCTTAAAACCTAAACAGCATTGGCATGTTTTACATATCTTAATTGGAACATGCTCCTTCAAAATAAAATTCAAACATAATGTGCACAAATGAAATTCAAAATGTTGTCATATTTGGAATAAAGGTGAAATATAAGTTTGCATGTAAACGTTGTCAGTCACTTGTTAAAATTACTGTGCACCTTGCATGTTGTGTTTCCATGACAACCAGCAACTTCAAGCTGACGTCTGAGCTTCAGCTTATTTCTGATTTATTTCATTTTTGAATGTAATATAAATGTGTGTATTTTTGATATTGAAAAATGTTATAAAATAAAACAATAATTAC
>OMNN01082818.1:0-11950 GCA_900302755.1 Chromis chromis | reverse complement strand
TGTGTGCGTGTGTTTTTCAGCAGATGCCAGAGATCAGAGGAGAGTCTGGAAAGTCCAAGCTGACTCACAGTGCTGTCACCTTCACAAAGTGCAACGACCCGGCAGGAAAGAAAGAAAGAAAGAAAGAAAGAAAGAAAGAAAGAACCAGAGACACAGACAGCATATAGCCTGTCAATCCAGTCGAGGTATTATTAGCTATGTTCATGTTTGCTGCCAGCTTTCACCATTGTGTCTGCTGCTGGGTGCAGCCACACGGCAAGCGCTTTTTTCTCCCTTTTTTTTTCTGTGTTAAGAGAAAAAAAGTGTAAGATGTTTGAGGGCTTTGAAGTCTGAAAGACAGAGAAAAAAGGATCTTAAGATGAACAAGGCCTTTGATCATGTGTCAAGGAGTTGTAGTCTTTGTTAAAGAGATGAGTGAGTTAAAATAACTTTAGTGATCTTGTGCCGTGTAAGTCCACACCAGTCGTATACAGTGGTTTTTGTCTGACCTGAGCTATGTCATTGAATCACTTTTGGGTATAGATTAGCTGATGCATTTGGGGCTTTTCGAATATCTCCTCTGAGTGAAAAGAAAACAAAGAGACAGTGAATAATCCTTTATCAAATGATACATTTACTGGAAGATTAATCACATTAAAAGGGCAGCTACGCTTAACCTCCCCTCCAGTGCACAAAGAAAAATAATCTGTTGGCACCACTGCTGGAACATCATCACACATTAAGGGCCTCCTTTGAGCAGAATAGAGTTTAAGATGCTGCATGATATTTCATGTTATTTTTAGTGTAGCCTCAGCATTAACTTAAAACACTTAACATCCTAATATAAGCACATTTAAACCAGACAACTCACTGAAGTGGGATTTTTATTGCTCTGGCTAATGCAAAGTCACTTTGATGTGATCATCAGCATTGAACTCAAACACCATCTAATGTGAGCCAGACTTCCCCATTTCTCAGCAGAGCAGAACTCACCTACATCCTGTTCTCCTTCACCGGCCAGCTCTGTGAAGACAGGGGGCAAGTGGGTTTTTTGCAGACAAGCACAAAATGATTGATTTAAGTAAGGAAACTGCACAGCTCTATAAATAACTATTAGGCATTTGACGTTAAAAGAAATTACCATGAAAACATATCTGCATTGTTTATGTTACTTGCTTACAATGGCATTTTCAAAATATTCTATGGTTTAAGTGTAAAACAGTAGAAAAGAATAATAACATAAAGGTACATTTCATTCCTCTGTCTGGAAAATTTTCTTTGAGTAGCAACTGTAAGTCAGAATTTTCAGTTTAAACGCATCATGTATTTACCTATCTTCCAAGAATGTGCAAAAAAAAAATTTGTATTTTCTAGTGTAACAGAGTAATCTAGATTGAAAAATGCTAAGTTTAATTAATTATTACATAAAACAAATTTTTAATTTTAGAAAGATTGCACTGATACATGTTCTGCTGTTGGCTACAAGAGTGAACAAGAGTCCTCATGCACTTCCAGCATCTGAGGAACTGAAGATACAGTGGATTACTATTGTTAATAATGGAAATGTCACCACAATAGTAGGAAAATCCTTAGTGTTAGCACTAACTGGCTAATGTGGCTAATGTTACCATTAGCTTAGCTCATATGCCCACAGGTTGAGACTACTTAAGTGGAGATTGTAACACTGAGAGACATTCAGAGATGGCAGAAACTTTGAGACCAATTTGAAACCAACAAGCAAGGAGTGGGTGAGTTACTGTGTTTTCATTTCACCGGTCTACTTCTCTCCTACTCTCTGTGCTCACATATACTATATTTTAATAGTCGAAATCTCAACAAAGCTGTTCTCATTTGCATGTTTTTCTATTTCTGTTGTCAGACAAGGAAACAAGTATGAAATAGTGAATGAAACGCAACCCATTAACAATACATGTTAACCATCACCTCATAGCCGCAAGTTGCAGCTTTGCACTGCTAAATTACTGATTTTATAATCGCAACATTGTCTGACAAACTCACCAAACACGAGTTAAAAAACGGTAGTTCTGTGAATTCAGTGATACTTCCATGTAAGAAAAAAAAGCAACAGAAAGTCTTGGTCTTACAAACTCTCTGTAAAATGCAGGGAGAGTCTTCTTCCTGAAAGGGGCAGGGACAGCAGCAGCTCACCTGCAGTTAAAACTACAGACACTGAAACAGCCCATTCAAAACAGGGGAAACCAGGAGTTATACATTCATGGTAAAATTAACCATCTTTGCAGTATTTTCAAATAAAAATTTAAAGACACATTCTCGGGGCATGTGAGGTTTTCATGAATGGGCTGGAAAGTGGCACAATATGGGGCCTTTAGAATATCGAGACCTAATCAACCAAACACACAAATGTCCAACAGGGCAGCAAAACTATTGAATGAATAAATACACAAATTTTTATGGTAAGAAGTGAAGCATGAAACAACTCAAGTCTTCACAAACTTTTTTTTTACACAGTCACATGCATTCATCCCCCCACTGGCATGCTGGAAGGCATGCCTGTTTGATGTGGCTGCCAGAGACCAGGCTGTAAAGTGCACAGAGGAAAACGAGGACATGGAAAGCAGAGTCCAGCTGAGTACATACAGTAAAGCCAACAACTGGCTGCAGAGCGAGTAATCTGTGGAAAAAAAAAGAGAGGCGGGAAGCCAAAATTGCCCAGTAATTGCATAAATTCACACAGTTGCTCTGCTGCTAATCCCGTCTCCTCATATAAACTTTACAGTACATGGTCTTTAACAATTACAGGGTAAGTAGCCCATTGTGCATGCCCTCCCATATAGGATACCGAAGAACAAGAGGTGAATGCATTGTTAATGTTCCTGTGAAAAAACCTCTAGTGCATCAGCGCTGTGCTCATTCCTGTAAACAGAAGCAAACTCACTGCCCAGCATTGCTCTGAAGAGGATATGGTTACTTTCTAAGTAGTGCTCAGTGTCTATTGCTTTCCAAGTACTGAATGTCTCCCTCCTCCTGTGGCAGAACAAAAGAAACAACATGTTCCTGTCAAATTAAAACCATGGAAATTCAATTATTGCTCACATTTATTTTGTCTAACTCTTTACACAGTACACTTTACTGCTGAGTATGTTCCCGATAAAGGTCCAACCAATCCACACTGCTGTGAAACATATTATGTAACTTTTATGATTTTCTGCACACTTGAAATAGGAGGAATGCACACAGACTTGTTTTACAAACTTCTTTATTCAAACACTGCAATGCTGAATCACAGTCCTGATTCCAGCTGATGTCCTCATGAGAGGCCAAACAAGAACAAGTGGCTGAAAACCCATGTTGCAATGGATCATATAGGATAATTGCATCATTCAGTCAATCCTCCACTCTTATGAGGAAAACAAATACTGCACGGCATTGCATTTCACAGTCGAAAAGTGTAATAAATCGAGATTATCTAAAGCATTCGGAACAAAATCTTATGACTGCATAAGAACAGAGGCTCTTTCCAGGAAACCTCAGAAAACACTTCTGATTCATAGCTGCAAGAATGTCTCTGCAGTGAGTGAGTCTGGCACCTCAGAGAAGTGAAAGAGCAGGGCATGTTATTTAGTCAATCTTTTCTTTAAGTGATTTAATTCAAATGCACAATAAAGACTGTACGTGTCGTTTTGTTCCAGAAGTGAACAATTCTCTGTGTTTTATCGCTTGTCTTGAGCGTCATGCCATCCCTCCACCCCCACATCCATCAGCTCACTAAGCCCTCTGTGCAGTGTCTCTAGAGGACCTACTGTGTGGCAGCAGTCGGTGGTAAAGTTTCATAAACACAGGCGCACATGGGGTGACAGATTTACACTTTGCTCATTCTTTCTTTTCCTGACATGTCCAGACACATGTGGCTAATCACCAGAAATGGATAGACAGATGAATGAGATGGATGAATAGATATGGTGCATGAATGGAGATATAAGCTTAAGATCTAAGACGGGCACTTTTAACACTCCCCCCCCCCTCCTTATCAGGCTTTTGAGGCCGCAGCAGCTGCCCCATGCACATAAAATCTTCAAATCCACACTGGACAGGTAGTGCCACATGTGTGGAATTAAAAGCCTCTCGGAGAAGCCGGTCTCGGGTTACCAGCTGCACGCGACAGCTGCCTGAAAAAGGATCTGGTTTCTGGTGGTTTTTGTACAGTTGGTGATAGATGCGCAGCAAAAAGCAGGAATTGTTAACCCCCTCCGCAGCCCTCCTAGTGAGTAAAGGGCAGTTTGACTGTCAGGGACAGGAGGAGCATTATCTTAGCTCTATGAACTCAATAACACAGTCTTTAGGGAGACAGAAACACGGCGCTACAAAACCTCTATGATATTGTAGTGCCACATGTTTGCAATGCATATTTTTTATATATGTGCAACATGTTATTCACTGCAGATTGCTTTGTTTTTACATTACAGTTCATATATTTAATTAAATGCTATAGAGTGAGGTGAGTGGTCCTGCTGATGATACATAACATACCAAGCAAATGAGTGCTTAACTTCTTATCTGATATGAGCACAATACTCACACACAGCTTAATCTCCTCTCCTCCACAAGACAGACTGAGTGTCTGTACAGACTGTGAGTGTTGGCCTTTTCTTTAACAACAACGCGGCTCTAACATGCATGGAGAATAGGCCCTTGTCTAAGAATACAGTGTCGGCTGTCTGATATGATACGATTCATATGTGGAGATGACGAGCTATGAGGGTTTATGTAAGCACAAATCAGATGTATGATGCTGTCTCTGACTGCTCTACTGTCCTACATATCTCTATGGCAGGACCTATCTGTACGCCGTCTATCTCCTGCTTACTGTTCAGGGAGATTATAGATACTTTCAAAACAAGATGATGTCATGTTTCCCTGTTTTTTCTCCATTTCCACTTATGAATTGGATACTTTTTTTTTTTTTTTATCTATTTATTTTTTCTTTATACATGTGTATTTTGCACCACAGAGTTGTCTTTTTAATTTTGTTGTACCTTGTGTATGATGACAATAAAAACATTCTATTCTTCTATTCTATTCTATTCTATTCTATTCTATTCTCTTTATCTGAGGAGTCTGTATCACAGGGAAGAGTAAATGCTTGTCTCCAGTGTGGTGTCTTAGATAGAAAGTGATATACAACAGCAGTTGTTTTGTTGAATCACACACACAGACATAGGCTTGTATATGCAATGGATATAAACAAGTAAAGATCATTATCAGCAGGAAGGAATTCATTCATGCATCAGAGGAAAAGCTGAAGGTTGACTTTATCCTCCAAATGTGTTGCATATTCATCATACAGGAATGTGTTTTCAGGGTGGGAATCACTCTTTATCAGACAGCCTGCTGATGATATAACAGATGATAGGTGGCAGACCTTTTACTACTGGGTCTGCCACACACATTACATCACTAATCTCTTACTGCACGTTGCACAATACCTGACATTAGATACAAACAAAAAACAATCAAATTTTGTTAGATATTTTTCCACCATAACCTTTAGATTTCTTGTACTAATTAGATTGACTGAACTTTTGCAACATAAGCTAAGATAGGGGGTTCTAAGTGGCAATTTAAGGATAATTAAATTTCACTAGGCATCATCATTAAGTAATGTGACTGACAAAAAGTGGAATGCATGAATGCATTAATAGAGTTTCACATCGTGAACCAAGTCAGCATTGCTGCAAATTTCTGCAAAAGGTCGATTGAGTTGAAGCTCTCGATGGTTGACGGTCACCACAAACAACGTGGCTCTCTGTATTATGAATTAGGGTTTAATACTGCAAAACTTTCCACAAACCTTGGAAAGCTAATTTTATGTGCAAGACTTAATATCAATATAAAGGCTATAAAGAGACGATATTGTAGATGTTTCGTGAGCTACACAAATGCAAACCATTTGTAGCTGTTCTCTGGAATGAAAGACATGTAGGACAGCTGCAAATGCATGATATCCTTACAGTCATAGTGGTGAGGTTGCACATGTGACTAGAATTTGAGGCGATGCAATCACAAGACAGTGAGTGCTCTGAAACCAGTGTAGCACCTGCATATGTTTTAGGTGATTTTTCTTTTATATACCTTAGTCAGAGAAAGAGAAAGTAATAAAGTTAATGCATGTGTGCACCTGTCAGGACTTTTTATCTAAAGTGCAGTGAACCAAACCCTCCATAACATGTAAGTGCAAGTTAACCTTTACGTAAGATTATTAGTGGCTTCCCTCAGTTGTCACATTGAAACACCATGAACTCTGCTTCATGTGTGCATCAGAGCCTGGCTATCTTGTGTTGCAATCATGCAATCATAGCGGTTTACACCTGGAACGGCAGGTGAACACAGTCGACTATCTGCTTGTATAATAAGGCACAAGTTGTGATATTTCTGGTAACAGCAGTGCTACTGTGCAGCATAACACACGTTTCCTTGTAACCTGTTCTCAGTGCACTGTTCACTGGGTGATCTGGGGTTGTATAACTTTATGGAAGCACGGGGACACATCACGCTGTTTGTTTGGCAGAGCGCTCAGTCTCTGTCTGTGCATGCACTCATATAGAGGCACAGAAAGGAAATCTGAACTGTCACATGGCGTCTGCACTAGGTAGCACAGCTCCATTGTTGCACGTAACAACTTCCCTGGTGTGCGCATTCTCATGTCAAATGGAAGGAAGAGAGGGAGAAAGGCAGTGAGCATCCAAGTTTACATGCACACGTGTTGTTTACTTGTCTTTGGGCTTAGCATGCTTTAAATGTCCTCAGCTTTAACAATCACCACCCATGGGCTCAGCTTGAAATCCACAGGTTTGGAATTGACAACTACAAGAATCATAACATCATCAGACATTGAATAAAACTTTGTAAAGAATCAGAAAAAATCCCTCTGTTTCTTCTGCTGACTTTCCTGCCTGCAACATGTGCAGAAAAATCCCCTGCAGATGAACGTCTGCATCAGCTGTTCAAAGAAGGAACTGGGGTTTTTTCACGTTGGATGTACATTGACCCTGTCATTCTGCAAATGCATGTTTTCTATATGACTCTGACTGAAAGCTTTAATGCTTTAAGTTTAAAATATCACACTTTAGTCCCTCTGTGTTTCTTGGCTGCATATGTTAGTGTTCGTCATGAAAATATGCAATTCTTTTCCTCAAAAATGCTTCAGCTTCACATTTTTTGACGAGAATGTCTATTGAACAAGTTCATTATAGCTTTTAGGTATTTTTGAACAAATAGAGCACTGTTAGTTTCACATTTCAAACCATTTCCACCTCAAACTTTTACAGCCAAATTAAATCAAATCCCTTGTCACTTTGTAAAAAAGGCAGTAGTTTTAAAAAGTTTATCAGCCACATAAATAATGCCACTAATATTCTCCTTTTGGGTCATATCAGAGATTAAGCTACCATTATTCAGGTTGGAGGACCCGCTGAGGTAGTTTGTTTGCTTGGTTGTGTGCAGTGTTTTCAAAACAGGCCTGGAAACAGAATGTGGGGCAAAACAATCCATCCTCAAGCAATTTGTTCGGCAGATCCAGGTCAGAAAAAAAGACCACATTCAGACTGTACTGTTTTAATGTTGTTGTTTTTTAGTTGTTGTTTTTTTGCACAACTGCATCAACAGGTGAAAAATGGCACACATTTGTATAACGCTAAAGGTTTCTCTCTTTTATTTGTAGTTGAGCACATTATAAAGCATGTTGCTGCTCATACAGCTGAATATTTTGGCCTATAAGTCCAAAATCAGTTGTGTAATCTCAGCTGTGTTTGTAGCAAGTCTGTTTCCAGTAATATCCTGCTTCATAAAAAGCCTGCTTATATTGGTGTGAAGGAGAAAAATAACTGGGACCACATGATTCACTTTTATTACTCAACGATGTGTTTCTTGTTTCTCCAATCACAGGGGAAAAGGTAGTTTGCTTAAAGCTCTGAAAAATAAGAGTTAATCACATTGAGGCTGGCAAAAGCCATTTTGCCAAAGGATTTGTGAATGAAATGGAATTTGTTAAAGCAGAACTCTGGAGGGGAACAAACAAGAACATGTCACATGTGAAATTCCAGTGACTCAGCAGCATTTGAATTACTGTGACTATTTTTGGAACGCTTGGGCTATGAATAAAGGCAGTGTGCTGCATTTAGGTATTTTCGGTGATTTTTGCCCGAGAGGAAAAACAAATGTACACAATAACAGAATAGCTTGTTTTTGGGGAGTTTTGTTCTTCTTCCTACTTGTGACACATGATCATGGAGGCCTTTATGCCTGGTTGTGGAGCATTAGAGTAGAAAACAATCTAATATCTGATATGAGAGCCCCTTTTCTTCAAAACACTAATACTCCCCCTTAATGTACCTCCTATGTGTACCTCCTCCATGGTGTTAAGATCAGGATTCTGTGGGTGGAATCTCATTGTTGTGGATGCTGAATGCCTACATTATACATTTAAACATCAGAGAACACTTATATATTCACATACACATTCAAAGCATCATTAAACACAAGCATCTTCTTGTAGTACCGCTCCTACTTTATTCATCTATGAAACTCCCACTGCCACCTCTTATCCTTTGTTGCGACCACAGCCCACTCCATGCTGCCTCATCCTGCTGTCATACGTCTGAACCACAGAGTCAGTACCGCTGGACAGCTCAGCCTCTATCAATATCCTGCACCACCTGAATAACATGACTCTCAGACGCTGTCATTAGTCTTGTGGTTGCATATGACAGAAACACTGTGACTGTAAATACTGCAGCACACTGAGTCACACAAAACTGCACTATTTGTATTAATGTGGTGTTAGTAGGATATGCAACTCTTATAAAGGTTTTCTTCTCTTGTTTGCCGAGGAGACTTAGAGGAGTATAAAGGAGGAGGGGGAGGAAGATGAAGAAGAGGAAGAGAGTCGGCAGGATTGTGAAAACCTTGAAAGCAAACAGACTCTATGCGTGGGGGATATTATTTCTCATTCTTGGTGGGAGGTCACTTTTACCCCCCTACAAAACTGTGAACAAGGCCCACTCCTTGCTCTGAACTCCCTCTAGACAACCTTGCAATGGAACCAGTTCTGGCTTCAGAGTATCAGTTCTCTGACGCAGAAAAAGGCCATAACTGGGCAGCTGAAGCTGGGCAAAGTTTATGCTGTTCCACTGCTAATCGAGACCTTCACCAGCTGATTATCCAGAGGGCACAGCCAATCCCTCTGTGGGGCCCACACAGGGACACCGGGTCCAGCACTACACTGGGAATACACGCAGTAAAGTCAAACACAAACGGATACGTCGTTAGTACACATGAACATCCACAAGCAAACACACACACACACACAGAGGGGGATTTGCCTCTGGCCTCTAGTGGTGGTGTTCCCTCTGCAGTTGTGTTTGATGTCCTCTATTGCCTTTTGTTGCATCAGCACAAGACCGTCTTTGTATGCCTTGTGCACAGTGCTGCATAGTACAGGCAAAGTATGGACTGTAGGATCAGCAGTGTTTCTGACCACGAACCAAACTAGGGCAATGTGATCCATGTCACATGAGGAGATTTACTGTAGGTGAGGTGAGGACGCAGCCACTAATTCTGGCTCTAATGCTTACTGCTGTCTGTGATCTGTGAATGAGCATACTGGTGTTCACTTCGGGACAGTCTGCACATGTAAACAACATGCATGTATGCTGAACATATGCGTGTAGCGTCATGCAAGTTGTTATTGTCAAGTAGGGTTTTCTTTTTCCCCAAAATTAACCTTCTGCAAACCTTAAACTATGACAATGTTAGCACTGCTTTAGGTGATACTTTGAGAAAAACATCACATTATCAAAGAACTGTATAGTTTTACTAACACAAGTCATTATATCACAAGATATAATTGTGACTTTTTGCTCAAAATTATATGTTATATGTTATTTCTCCAAATATTGCAACTGTATTCTAGTGATCCCATCTTTTTTCCTCAGCAGTCAGCATGCTAATCATGGTTTTGACGCTTTGGTTTTTGCATAGATCAGCGGCGACATATGTTAATTCATGAGCTTCAGAGGTGCTGGTAAGCAGATTGTTTTTCCCAGTTGCGGGAGGTAGCTTCATATTTACTGGACAGACATCAGTGGTATTGCTCATGTTGCCTAACTCCTTGTAATGCAAATACATTTTGTTTGTGATACTGCCATGTCATGTTTGTTTGTGGCCATTTTTAGTATTGTACCTAAAAAAAACAACAGAGTTTAAATATCCTCTCCATGCATGTTCAAAGACATTTAGCATACCTGGTTACCTCGTTAGCAATTCTCAAACAAGGCATCCTCCCTCCACAGTTTCTTCCATAGGGTAGCTGGGTTCAGCCTTAGAGATACAGTGAGGGGCCCAGATATCCAAAGGGAGCACGGAGTAGAGTCACTGCTTCTTCACATTGTAAGAAGTCAGCTGAGGTGGTTTGGGCATCTGATTAGGATGCCTCCTGGGTGTCTTCCTGTGGAGGTTTTCTGAGCACGTCCAATTGGGGATACAGGATAGACCCAGAACTCACTGGAGGGATTTACATGTCTGATCTGGCCTGGGAACGACTCAGGATCCCCCAAGAGGATCTGCTAAACATTGACTGGGGAGACAGACGTCTGCAAGCAAGCATATGAAAATGGATGAATGGGTGATTTCCTCATCCAGAATCTATGAATATGGAAATATTTTCGCAGGAAGTTGGCGTCAGAGTGCAGGGTCAGCTGCACTAAGGCACCCCTGGTTGAGGGCCTTTCTCAGGGGCCCAGCAGGGGCGGCTTGGTGGTGTTGGGGCTCGAATCCTTGACCTTCCGATCAGTCGCCCAAAGTCTGAACAACCTGAGCGATCACTACGCCAAGTTTAACCACAAGAGCACTCAGAATGTGTTGTCCTCCACCATGACTAGTGCTTTATCTTAGAATCTGAGATCAAATCATCCAGAAATCTGAAATTTAATAGGCTTTTGTTTTAAAAAGCGTTTTTCCGGACAGGTTATTCTTCTTGAGTCACTGCAACAACACGGTTGGCTGGATGTTTTGGTTTCTGGGGGAAGAAATGGGACACATGTCAAAGAACCACCATCTTTGGTGTCACAGATTTCTCCAATAGATTTTTAATCAGGACTCTTTAAGCGATGT
The DNA here is from genome assembly GCA_900302755.1 of Chromis chromis. NCBI lineage: Eukaryota > Metazoa > Chordata > Actinopteri > Pomacentridae > Chromis > Chromis chromis. Next base: position 823 of record OMNN01082818.1, on the reverse strand, counting down.
GTCTCAAAAAAACATCTTAAACCCAGGCTTATGTGAGATCAGAGAAAATTTTCACAATGAGAATGGTCTTTAAGAGGAATTTGAAAACAGTCACCTAATGTCAAACTCTGACCGTACATCACTTTGCACTGCAAAAGTCAAACATCCAAGAACAATAACAATGACAACAATGACCAAAACACAACATAATTATAATTTGTTGGCACATGATCAACGGTTGGCCACCAATGGTTACAGTTAAAACATCAATAGCTAAGGTCTACTTTGAGAACCTGGCACAGTTGGCACATGGCGCGCTTTAGAAAAAAACATTCAGTAAACATCGCATATGGTTATTATTGTCGATTTTTTAAAAACACAAATAGACTTCGTCATAATCCTCCCGCACTGATCTGAATAGTCACACAATCCTTTAATTAATTCTGCTCCTGAAAGGACACAGTATAACCATGTGGACGTCAACAACACAATATCAAAGGCCACATGCTAGAATACAGAACATCCCTGAAAACAAAAACAGAGCAATGCATCCAGATACGCATGTTTACATATTGACACATAGGCAATCTCACAGGATCAGTGCTGCCTAAAATCCCCTTGGGATGTTTTTCACAGCGAGAGCCAGAGACTGACCGGCCCCCTGAGGATTTGTGTGTGTGTGTGTGTGTGTGTGTGTGTGTGTGTGTGTGGGCATCTGTATGTGTATTTATGTGTACAAGAGAGTTACAAAAGGAGAACAAAGTGTGTGTTTGTTGCGGTACATTCTAAGCACACATAAATATGGGTGAGGAGATTAGAATGTTAAATACCGGTTGTGCAAGGT
>OMNN01082817.1:0-12853 GCA_900302755.1 Chromis chromis | reverse complement strand
CACTACACATCAAAAACTCACTTTTTCGAACTCCTCCTAGTGTTTAATCTCCATCTGCACGAAACATGGCACATACAATCTCCAGACTTGTCTTATCAAAAGTTCTTTAAAGAATTCTGCTACTCCAAAAAATCTGGTAGTTATAAATACACATTTTTTTCTCTGCTAGCTAAAAAACACATACTGTTGCATATTTTGGTTAAAGTAAAAGCTCTCAACATCAGACTCAAAACACTTGTGTCAGAGGTCAACCAGAGGCTCTATGGCAAATATGGAGCACATTGGCCAATAGGGGGCGCTATAAACAGAAACATCAAGCGACATGAAACTTCAGCCTGTCACACTTCGAGTGTTCTTCCCATTACAATTACAGCACTGCAAGTGAGACGAGCCTGTTGTCCTTCGCGGCGAACTTCCGTGGGCTCTGCGAGACCTGGGGGCCGAGTCGCGCGGGGGGGCTTGGCCCCCTATAATAACTGCTTGCAGTTCTAGTTTTCCATTTATTATTATGTTTTATACCAAAAACAGTGATTTATCTGGTTAGTCATGTTGGACTGCTATTATTCTGAACATAGCTGTACATGTCTCAATGTCTCAGTACATCTTTGCAAATGATTAAGTACAGGTAGCCTGCATTTAGAACAATTTCCAAGTGAATAGATCTTGCTGATCTAAACTGATTGTTGAATTCTCAGTCTAATGGTTGTTCTCTCCAAAACATGTCAGCATCATTTCATTGTATAAGTCATTACATGCACAATAGTCTATTCAGTGTTAGTTGTGAAACTCCAGCTTTATTTACAGCACTGTAGGCTACATAGAATTTTCCTTGTTTTTTGTTTATGTGTTTATTACCTCCACCAAGCGAAGTGGCGGAGGTTATGTTTTTGCCAGCATTTGTCTATTTGTTTGTTTGTCTGTTAGCAAGATAATTTGAAAAATTATCAACGGATATGAACCCCTTCGGACCAGCCCTAATGGGTGGACATGAGCTGCTTGGCGGAGGTCTGCGCTCTCTGAGTGCTTTTCTAGTATTACAGTATGTTATGCTGTATACATTTTCTTTTTACTCTGATGTATGGAAGTTACTTTGTGTGTGTGCATAAAAAGTTACAATTTCCTTGGCAGTATGAGTGCATTGTGTGATGTCAAACCTTGGAGGCTACTCTCACCATGAAATCCTATTTTTTTTTCAGTTTTATACACAGTTGTATTCTGTTAGCTAGACAAAAAAACTAGCACAGTAACCATTGTCAATGAAGGACTGGGCTAAGACTGAAAGGTGGACATGAGGATATTTCAATGCTCATCTGCCATAGTGACAAAACATCTAAACATTTTGACTTGCAGTTCTGACACAACGCCAAAGGGACGATGCATTTTGGGGGCACTGACTGTTTATATGAGAAGAGAATTTAGTTTTGACAAAGGAGTGAACTGTTTTGGGAGTGATATGAGCTTTTGCAGGTGAACCATGGTGTTGTGCTGAACCATCCAGGTTATTTAGGAAAAAGAGTGTTGAGAACGTCTGGTCTGTTTCAAGAAATGAGCCAAAGCAATTGAGAAGAATCTTTGCATTTTTGGTGGCACTGACTATTTATGTGGGAAAGGAATTTAGTTTTGAAGCATGAGTGAAACGTTTTGGGAGAGATATGAGCTTTTGCAGGTGAACCATGGTGTTGTGCTGAACTGTAAGACTGTTTTGCCAAATGATCTTAGAGTTTTGAGAATGTAATTTCTGTTTCAAGAAATGAGCCTAACCAATGGAGAAAAACTGTAATACAGCATGGTGTTTATTTTGAAAACTATGATCCCGTTTAGAGTAAAATATAGGAAAAAGCAGGGTATCATTTTAAAAATAATTTGAACACTGACAGTGTTACAAATTAAAAATGAACTTTTTTTGCTTCTTGATACAAAAACAAAACACACGGTTGTCATTTTTCATGATTAATCAGCAGAAATCTGTCTGATAAAACATAATTTACTTTTTTAATTAATTAATGTGTGTGTATCTGAGACCTGCAACCACACCTGTATTCATGAACGTACCGTAGGTGACGGTTGTGGTGTCTTATCATATCCATTCTGTCCGTTACAGGTTCCAGAGTGCAGCCTGAGCCTCCTGCTGATGTGTCGGCCCTCGATGAAGTCAGTATAATCCTTATAGTCACTGCACGGACCAACCAAGACACTCAGGAAGTTTAGGTTATAACTCAGGTACTCGATGAGAGAAGGCTTCACGCTGAAGAGACAAATCATGAAAAACAAAACCGTTTGTGATCACTTTAGGTGAAATGCAGCAGCATTACTACAAAGTTTATTCCATAATGGATGGATATAAGAAAAAAATGCATGCCATTTATCTTTAAATAAAAAGTGTTATAAATCAGCTTCTGATTCAGTTACAGCAGAGCATTTAAGGAAACCAGTTTTGAGAACTGAGAACTGGTTATAAACTGTAAGTAGTTCCAAAAACTGAAGAATTGGTCAATTATTTTTTTTAAATCTGCAATTTTCAAATTTGCTAATCGAATTCCTGAAAGCAAAGTTGTCCCAAACTGAGCTGAGCTGCTATAAATGCATCAAAGCATGTATGTAAAGTTAACAGTACCAGACCAGAACTAGGAGTAAAACTGGAACCCACATGAGTCAAAATTAAACTGTACCCAACTCTACAGGTAGTTACAGGATTTTTAAAATAACAAACGTAAGACAATCATATTTACAGCTGCAGGCTTGCTTTTCTATACATCTTTAAATTTATTTTAAAATGGCATGCATAATACACTGATGGGTGTGATTTTATCAGTTCACATGCACAAAAATGTGAGGTTTCCATGCAAAATGATGCCTCTTTCTAAGTTCCCAGCATGCGTTTTTTCCATTAACAAGCTATTCACCATGATTTCATCTCCTTCTCATTGTCCTTCATGGCTAAAGGAAAAGAAAAAAGTTATTTATTCTTTAAATAAGCTGAAATCATTTAGGTATCTATGTTTCTGTGCACAGATAAACTTTAATTCAACAGCGTAAACAACAGACAGGTGAAAGTGTAAAGCATAAAAACATAAAGTCAGGGGTTCATGTTTTTCCATTAATTTGTCACCTGCCAACAAAACATGCAGGATAGTGGCCCTCGAGGACCAGGATTGCCCACCCCTGCTCTAAATGCACCACAAAGGTCAAGTTTAAAAGAATAAAAAGAAAAAACAGAGTCCATTGGTTCTTAAGTTTCTTTCTATCAAGGAAACCCTCATATGAGTCTCTTGGTATTATTTGATGAAGCATATTTTTTAAGCTTCTATAGTTATGTGAAAAAAACACACAAGAGAAATGTATTTGAAAGATATTGAACATAAAATGTAAAAATATCTGCATTGTCTCAACAGACAATAACCACAAAACAATGCAACTGGAATTTAATAAATTACTTTGTACTGTACTTTAAAATCAAGAGGAAAGGGCAAATGTTAAGTACATTTCAGAACACACACATCAAGATATCATTTGGTTGCACTTGCATTGATCTAAAGATTGACAACGACTTGATATATAAAATATATTAATTTTGTCACCAGTCATTCCCAGATGTTGCCTGATATCTCTCCTATAAACTGAGCGCAGGTTAAACTCCTCACTTGCTGAACATCTGCTTATCGATAGACAACTATAATTTACCATTGGTCCCTAAACGTCTCACATACAGGCTACAGTAGATGCTGTTATGCAGCTGCAGTTCACTCAGATATGTGACCAAAAATCATTTTTGAAAACATTGAAATAAGGAGTTCTAATTTCAGTTTAAACCAATTAATAAATTATCCAAACTAACTGTTCTATGTGCATTTAAAATGTAAATACAACAGTCGATCATGTTCGTATAATGGTGGAGAGCCAAAATCATGATTGTGAGTATTCATTTATATTTGCAGCTCTAGTGCTGTGTTAGCCATAGTAATTTAATGTCTTGTCACAGTCTGGATCCCTGAAAAATAATAAAAAAATAAAAAATTGGATCTGCCGGTTTCCAGACTATCAGTTTACATTTCACACAGTCACATACAGAATAGTAACAACCGTATTAAAAAAACACATTATTGTAGTTAGTTTGTTTTAGAGTAAAACTTACTTTATAGCCATAAGCTTCTGCTTCGATGTCAGTTGTTCAGGTTTCTTACACATACCTGAAAAAACAATTAAGTTATTTAATTTATTATTTACATTAATATTACATGCCACTTTAATAGGTATTTATTATGAAAGATATTTTTTTAAAGTGTGTTTTCACTTCTTACCATCATGCAGCTGGAAGGCCAGAATGGTGATCTTCTGGGTGACAATCATTAAAGGTCTGAGCAGAAAAAGGCAGCAGGTAAATTATTTTACTGTTAAACTTGAGTATAGCAGTTTGGAAATTTAAAGCCATTAAAACATATGTTAAAGAGAATATCAAATTGTGATATAGGTGGGAAATTTTAACATGATTTCAAAGACCGTGCAGCTCAGAGAGCAGCATGTCTGTCTTATGAGGAGGATGTTTTAGTGAAAGAAACCACTTTTTAATCATTTAATACGGTAGCAGCGTAAAACAAAGCACCTCCCAAGTTGTAGCACGCTGCGCTTCTGCGTCACGCTACAGAATTTACTTTCTCAGGAGAATCACTTCATTCTTCTCCAGCAGTGGTGAATCAGGTCACTGATTAATCCAGTCATTCCAATCCCCAGAGTTTCATTCAATCATCCCTCTTTGAAACAAGTACAGCCTGATTTTGAGCTTGTCAAGTTTAGAGCTGTGAAAAATCACATCCTAAGGTTTGTTACGCTGATAGAAAAGTGCTGGAGGGTAATTTTAAATGCAATAAACGGTAAAATACAATAACTGACAACAGTGGAGGCCAATAAGGTTTGTACAGTGAGTCTCACACACTCATTCATTCATTCATTCACAGATACTGAGCTCTCTGTCCAAAGAATGTGAGTGTGTTTGCACAAAGGCACATATAAACTAAGTCTCACTCCCATTCTGTCCCCATTCGCCTCCCTCTCCCAGTCACACATACTGGTTTCTGTCTGTGAGTGGGCTGCATTGTGTGCACAGCATGGAAAACTGAGGCGGAGAGGTTCTGGCCGTGCGGCTGGCAGTGCCAGCTCAATGAGGGCTGGCATTGGGCTTTAGAGAAACATTTTCCGGGTGCCAGCCGGTACGTGCAGCACTCCACCACTGGAGCCGAAAGACTCTGGTTTCCATGTAGATGCAGATTTGGCAAAGTAAATAAGAGTTTGAGTTCAGTGTCAGATTCAGAAATTATCAGCTTTTGGACTAACTGAGACTTTACGGACAAGTTGGAGGTTAACTGTGACATCTCTCTGCAGGGAAAGTCACACAACCATTGTTCAACCTGATTAGTGTTTATTAGAGGTTTAATAATGTTTGCATTCACAACCTTTCATATTGGACTTTAACGTTAAAGCCTAACAAAAACTGTATCCCTGGTTCAGTATCCAACCATACTAATGGCTGACTCACAGCTCTGGCTGCTCAACACTAAAGTCACGTGGAGTTTAAGTGAAGCTGCCAACAAATTCATCCACACTGGAACCAGGCAGAGAAGTTGCTGAGTACAGGGGACAGCAGAGTCACCTTCTACTGAACAACCGCACACACTAAATTCTATTACCCACTTTATCTGGCATGAGCATTTCCTGACACAAATGACTACAAGGTCTGTCAGTTCCATGTTTAGTTACACCTCCAAACTGTGCTTCTTCTCAGAAAATTTATAAAAGTCTCACATGTCAACAGAATGTGTCTTTCAGTTTTTCAGCACAAAACACAGAAAAGATGGTTAATTTAATCCTGACTGTATAACTCCTGGTTTTAGCCCTGTTCGAAACAGGCTGGTTTTTTGTCCGTCACTTTAAATGCAGCTGAGCTACTGCTGTCCACTGTCCACAACTCCTTCAGGAAGAAGGCTCTCTCTGCAGCTAAATGCATGGGAGCTGACACACATGAATAAGTCTGTGAGATTTTTCAAATGTTCTCTCTGAGCGATCATGCAGCAATCAACTGGCAGACTGTGAGGCAGCTGCTCATTCTGACGGGGTTATGCAAGTTTTTACTAGACAACTACTGTGTTGTGACACTGGGAGGCTTATTAAGGAATGCCAGCAGTAAGTGTAACATTATATTTTACACCTCCAAGTTTAAAGACATAAAGATGACAATAAAAATGGATTCTCACCATATGGGATCTTCTAAAACTTATATTTATGCAATCAGTCTAAGATCTGCAGTTAACACATGTGGGCTGAGGTATGATTTAAAAATAGTGCTACTTTTGACCTTTAATTTATGAAAAAATGTGCAATCACAGTGGAGTCAGTTCCAATCTTCTATAATAGGAAATACTATCTTGCTTTGCTTTTTGTTCCAGTTCCTATATTTTAGCATTTCTAGTTCTAGAGTTTAAAACCATCTGTTCTTTCTGAAGCTTCAAAGAAAAAACTAGAGTTGCTGGGAGGCAGGGAACACCTTAACTCTACCTGGCTGAGGAATGTCAACTGTGAACCATCCGTCCTGCGGCTTTTTAATCAGTGTTGTTGTGTTTGCGCTGGGCCGTGGTTATGACCACAGAGTAAGCAGGTATCACACACTTTAGAAAGGTCAACTGATAACGAAGGAGCCGCTCTGTGACTGAAATAACTAATGAGCTGTCAGCAAGAAGGTGTGGCAGAGAAATAAGAGAAGGCAACAAACATGATTCAGCTTTTCCTCACCCAGAGAAGTCAGTGGAAAGAATCCCATAGTTGAAGATGAAGACTCGACTGACTTGGCACACTGTCAGGTAGCCCATAGCTGTCAGCATGGAATACCTGCCAGTGGAGGAATGAGCACAACCAGATCAGACGTTTGACAGATGTTTCTCTGATAAAAAAATAGTACAAGCAGGTCTAACACGTATTGGTGTGTCCATGGTTGACTCATTAGTTGTTAACATTCGGGTAGATTAAGACATTTCCGAGAATAGTTTCTTTAAACTGCTACAAAATAAAGCAATTAGTCACATGAAATGACAGGAAATTACAGTAACATCTCTGGTGTATTCATGAATGTGATTTGTATAGTGTAATCCATAGAACCTCTGCGGTATGAACCACATTCTGGCTGATTTTTTCATGTTGTTTAGAACTTACATACTTGAATTCAAACACATAGTGGGAGAGAAAACATCACCACAACAAATCTTTTAAAAGTCTCAAATCATAACTTAACAGAGTTCATTTTTGTGGGTATGAACCAAAGTGTTCTGAGTTTGTCTTGACTCACTCGGTTACCTCCTCACAGTAACACAGAGGTGTGTGTAACAAGCATGTTTATACTGGAGAGCTTTTGGAGTTTGCACTGTTTTTCTTCTAAATGCACAGAACAATACCGGTTTTGTCTTGTTCTACCTGCAGGTACACGTGAATACCACAACCAAACCTACTGATGTTGCTTCATTCATAAAAAAAACAACAACAACAACACACTGACATGACACACTTCAGGAATGTTGTTTGAAGAAAAAGAAGAAAAATGTATGTGCATTCACAAAGTTCCACAAATAATCTTTAAACATGGCAGCAGTGAAAGAAAAATGTATTAAATGTAATTTAAAGATGCACACAAACGATCTGTCTTATTGATCTCACAGACTGGTCCAGCTGGAGTGTCTGGCTGCCTTTCAACTGATGTTAGTTTCATGCTTTTAAAGACAGTATTTTAGGTCATTACACACTAACTCACACTAAAATCTGTCTTGGAATGTGTGGAAGGCTGCTGGGGAAGTTCAAGGGCAGGAGCAACAGCAACCGAAAACAATTTTTTTTTTAAAGATTTAAAAAGAAAAAAAGGTCTCACTGAAGCACAGTGAATGATAAATTTTGCCTAGTTGCCAAAACTCCACCTTCTGCACCAAACACCCACCTATAATGTCAGTGGTTTCTAGGCAGGGCTAATCTGGTCAGGCAAGAAAACAACAGTAGCAAGAATTGCATCACTAACGTGGAAATGAGTTGCAGCTCAGTCATCTTTCTGTCAACATGATGCGACAGACACGTCCGCCTGGTCTACAAACAAACCTCACAACAATGTTTTGATGAAGGAATGCAACAGGAAGGGGGAGTGTTTGGTGGGTTTGTCCACAACCAGACCGATCAGGCAGCAAGACAGTTACAAAAGCAGACAAGAGGACACTGCTTACACAAAGAATGCATGATGATCATTCCCCATAATATTTGATATGTTTAACTGGCACAAATTTCTGCACAAGAGCTTTTCAAGATCTGGTCTCCATTACATAGCCATATCCGAGCATTGAAAACCAACACTTACTTGTGGACATTGTTGATGTCAGCGTTTATAATGATCAAGTAGTTTGCAAACACCACAGTCACGATATGAGCCGAGTACCTGCAGACCAGAACACACACAATCAGAAAACGTGCCTCATCACTATTATTTAAATAATTCAGCGTTCTTAATTGAAAATCAACATCGGACATTATACTGTGTGTCTGTAATGTGATCATGTGCATGGATCAATACAGTCTAGACACGTTTAATCTGCTATTAATGCAGCAAATGCAACCACAAACAATTCCAACATGTGTCTAGAGGTGCAATGATTGATTGATTAGTTAAATGCCAACTCATTTGACAAACGATTAATCAGTGTGAGTTATTTTTTTAGTGTCTAGCTTCTTAAATTTTAATAGTTTCACTCTCCTTTAATCCTTACAAAAGTATTTGGAATATCTTTGGATTGTGGACATCATTTTGGGCTGAAGAAACAATGATTGCCATTTTTCACCATTTTCTGACCAATCAACTAATTGATTAATCAAGAAAATGTTTCAAAGATTAATCAACAATGAAAATAATGTCAGAAAGCTAGACAGAGTTCAGCTACTAAAGATAATTAACTCTCACATATTTTTTCTTAACACATGCTTGTAATCGTGTCAGTGTAGAAAATATGAATGGTGCAGCATCAAGTAAAGAAAATAAATGTAGTATTTTGTACCATCCGAAGCAGAAGATGAGGAAGGCGATGCCCAGCAGAGTGGCCACAGCGTGTCGGACCAGAGGGTTGGCGTGTCGAGGACTGAGGTAGAGACGGAACCAGAAGGCAGCACCGAGAGCAAACAGCTGGCAGGCCAGAAAATTGACCTGGATGGGGAGAAAGACACGAGGATGAAGGTACAGCTGATCAAAAAACCTCAACAGCAAGTCGTGATATTTTTAAAGGCACCTATTATGGAGATTTTCAAACTTCATAATCAGTTCTATCAAGATTCATAATTTGCTGTAATGCTAGCTAATTAAATTATCAAACAGATGGATATAACACATTATAGCTTCATTTTTTAACTTTGGCATGCAGGGACGTAGCAAAGGGGTGGCCTTTGGAGGCTGCAAACAAACTCATAGAGTTACATCCAGCAACTACGATTTTTCTGGCAGAGTGTTTTTGCAGAACCGTTTGTTCTCATACAGCTGCATTTGAAGAGCACAACCAACCCCTGTTCAACCACATACAACCAGAACATGTTTTTTTTTTTTTAAGTATTTTTTGGGGAGTTTTTCCCATTTTAATTGAGAGAGAGAGGGACAGGGTCAAAGGGGGTATAGAGGAGAGTGACATGCAGCAAAGGGTTTTGAGCCAGACTCGAACTCATGACCACTGCTGGCGACCTGCCTTAACTCTAAACGGCAGCCCCAACCAGAACATGTTGACACTGATTATTGTTATATATCTGTGGACACAAGTGGCGCTTGAACTGCTGAACAATACAAGACAGAAAATACGAAACAAAAAGGCTGGTTGGACACAGTGTGATGTCTCAACTGAGGGGGTTTCCTGAGCAGAACAAGGAAAGTTACATAAAAAGCAGATTTTACTGTGTATGAGTCTTCATGGGGAATATTGTTAAAATGAGACATCTGGCAAATTGGGACAGTTAAGCTTTACAATGAGTATCTTTACTAAGAATACACGCAATAATCTCCAATCAGTGCTGATGTGTCACTGAAAACACATTTGATGAGGAATAAAGTTCACATGACATCATAAAAGTAGGTGTGGCATCGTTTACAGTCAAAGCTGATTGTAGAGTCACAGTGGTCAATGAAATGAAATTAAGCATCTCGAAATGCATGCTGTGTTAAAAGAAATCAAATTTCTAAATTGGATCCGATATAATCAGATAACCTGCTGGAACCAAGCTAAGAAGAGCTAGCATAGCCATGTTTTAGTTTTTCGCCTACTTAGAAAGAATTACAACCAATAAAGTCTGAGGCAGGCTGGCTATTTGTAGCTGTTTTACATCTTCTTCTAACATGTACAAAATAATTTGAATGAACATTTTAAGCATAGGTTGACATGGTGGCTGTGGTCAAAATAGTTTAGAATAAATAAATAAAAAACTCAAAAAGGCAACAAAAAAATGAAAGTATTTCAATTGTGTTGTTGTACTTTTTTAATTCTACAGTCACTGAAAGACTTATATTCTTTCATTTCTCTGTTATTTACATTAAAATCTATCCTGTATCTTAAAAAAATAAATATTGTGTTTGAATTTGGAGTCATCAGTTCTGTCTTTGGTTACTTTTTTCCTTCCGTATATTGTAGTAAAGGGCCTGGAGTTTATAGTTACTTTTAGACAGTGTCCCAATTTTACCAGGACTATCTATGCAGTACTTCTACACTGTAGTATTTCCTACACAAGCAAATAATAACAATGAGTGACACAAAAAGACTGTTTGGCCAGAAAAAAGAGACATTGGGCCACTCCAATGTGAAAAAATGCTAAATTCTTTGATTATAGCTTCTTAAATTGATAGATTTTCTGGTTCATTTAATCTCTATGACATTAATATGAATATCTGCTGGACAAAACCAGACATTTGAGGACTGTGATTATCATTTTTCACCATTTTCTAACATTTCATAGACCAATCAATTAATTGAGTAACCAAAAAACTAAACTAAACAAAAAAAACAACACACTGACACTGAGCCACTCCAGTGTTGTTCAGGTGTTGATGAACCACATGGAGCCACTGATTTATTACCATCATGTTTCACTATGTGGGCGTCGATGGAGGAATCAACTCGGTCAGCTTCATTCATGACCTGTAGCAGCTTTAATGAAATCCTCGGTACCTACCTGGTCCAGAGGGAAGCCCAGCAGCTCACTGACGGGCAGCAGCCACTTGGATCCGGTGGTTTTGAACGCCGGCTCGGCCATCCTTCCCCCCGGTTCTCCGGTGCCTCGCCTCGGTTCTTCCCGCTGCTCGGTTCGCTTCTCTTCCACCCAACTGCTCAGGATTTAGTGCGGCTGAAACACATCGTCCTCCGGAGGACACCTGACAAGTCAAACCAGTACGCTGAGCAGGAACAGATCTCCGGCTCTCCTCCTCTTCCTCCTCCTCCTCCTCCTCCTCCTCCTTGGTACCAGTCGAGTCTGGCTGAGACAAATAAAAAGCTCTTCTTGTTGCGGCTTGCGAAATAAAAATGTAAGAATCTTGTTTTACTTATTTAAAAAACGTAATAACTCTCACATAAATGGTTGATGGTGCACTAATTCCTGTGAATTATGTGGTGCCTTTATTTTGAAAACAAATCAGCTGAGATCATTAGAATAAATGTCCCCTCCCTCCGTAACTGCCACTCCCTGACCACTGAATGGAGTAGTTTTAACTTGAGGTCTTTTCTTGGATGATAGTGGCCTTACTAATTTTTAAATAGCATTAAAATCATTTTACTAATCAAGAGAAATGGTTTAGAGATTTGTTAATGGCATTTATTTATATAAGCATTTTTATCTTGATTACTCAAAAAAGTTGTTCCAACTACTGTTTCCATGTCATTTAAATTACATTTCAAGTGTTACATACTTATTTCCATGATTACAAACAACTTTAAGTTGAAAAACATTTTTAAAATATATTTGCTTCAATTAGAATTTCTTCACTAGTTTGGGTGTTTTTTGTGTGTGTTTTTATTCATACTGTAGCTTTTAAGAACTGAGCTCAGTCAACAACAGAATGTATCTGATTTTATTTTGAACTATAGTTGTGTATTTGAACACATGATATTTAAATCTTGAAAACAACAAACAGCAAACAAAACATTTAGTTTAAGCTACACACATTATTAAGTTGAGGCAGTTATATGTCAACTTGTAACCGGTGGGTCGCTGGTTCGAGTCCCTGGACTGGCAAGAGGTTGAGGTGGGAAAGTGAGAGCGACCGCTTGTCCCAGTCACCACCACTGTGGGCCCTTGAGCAAGGCCCTTAACCCCTGACTGCTCCCCGGGCGCTGCACCGCGGCAGCCCACTGCTCCTAGTATGTATAGTTAAGGTTAACTTTGAATAGGATGAGTCAAATGCAGAGAAGGAATTTCCCCAAGGGGATCAATAAAGGTTGGAATATATAGATTATGATGTCACATTGAAGTTTAAGTTGGCAAAAAACAACATATCACTTCATCTGTTATACAAAGCATAAAGCATAGGTGAAGGTCTGTCATTGCAACATGTAAAAGTTTCATCTAAAACCACACCTCTTTACTCAGGTAACATAAAAATATTGCATACTGGGTGAGTTTTAGTCTAGCCTCATATATAATATAATATAATCTAGCCCCATATTTATAATATAAACGGAGTGAACGAAATAATAATAACAGTGTTCAGTATATTGCAATGCCAGCACCACAAAGTACTGATAAGTAGAATCTACAACCTGTTTAAAAAAAAAAAGCTTTTAACATTCATAAAGGTAAGATTAAGATGGATATTGCT